>VZUI01086073.1:0-75536 GCA_013401135.1 Cettia cetti
AGGGGAGAGGGGAGAGGGGAGAGGGGAGAGGGGAGAGGGGAGAGAGAGAAGAGGGTGTGCTGATAGGATGCAGATCTAGCACGTGGAAAACTGCATTGCTGCCAGAGTTGCAGAAACACAGAGCAGACGTGAAGAATTATGGATCAGGCTTGAGTTGCAGATATGTAGGAATGCAAATTATTCTGTTAATGACTGTGGCATTGTGATTTGATGGAAAAAAACCCAAAAAATACTGCCCATCTCTATAATCTTCATTCAAAAGTGAGGATTCTGCTACATTTGTTTCCTGCTAAATTTCTGACCTATGGTTTAGTAGCTTCACAAATCGAACCATACGTATAAAATTACAGGAAAGGGATGCAATTGATTTAGTGCAAGACATTTAAATATTTATCTGAACTTAACAAACAAACAGAGGAAGATCAAAGACTCCATACACTTCTCCATAAGGCAGATGGTAATTTTTTAAATATAAGATCTTAAATACGTTATTTCTTAAGAGGTAGAAAATATCAAAATACTAGGAAAAAATTTCTAGCTTAAAACAATCAGTCTGCTTACTTTTTAAAAAGTCTTACTGTTGCAATTTTAAGTGAATAAAAACAAATGAAGCTATGGAAGCACAGGATTTCGTGCTTTGTACAAGATTTCACCTACTGGAAAAAGAGAGAGCTTCTTCATCTAGTCACTGCTCAAGCAGTATATACAAATGATGTCCTCTTCTTGCCCTGTTGGGGGCTATAAATTTGAAGTGAAAATTTTTCCCAGTGGAAAATTTTGGCGACTCTTGACTTTCTAGCACTACATATAACCGGGTACGTCTATGTATAAGGCAGTAGAACCACCGATGTGAGCTCAGAACTACCTCTTCCATAAAGCTAAGAAGAAAGTTAACAGAAACAAAAACTTACTTAAATCTTTCCTACAGACAGCAACAGATCATAATCAGATTCCAGCAGCAGCTGATAATCTGTTTTAGTAATTTATACCAGCCTAGAGACAGCTGAACTACTCATTGCACTGTGGAAGCCTACCTACAGTTTGAGTTACTAAGGCTTGCACTCTTCCTCAGCACAGCTAGGAGATGCTGATGCTACTGTCTCAATGCAATTCAGTAAGGCATAATTTAACTCAGAACTGACGTTATTACACATTGAAAAAGTAGTGTAAAAGCTCCTCTCTTTTCCATCTGTTAACATTCAGTACTATTTATTAAATATTTTATAAAAAGAAGTTTATACATTCAAACAATCACTTCAATAGTTGAGTAAAGGAAACAGATGAATTATCAGATTCTAAATTAAGCACGATTCTGTAGATATGCACATTTGCACACACCACACACATATTCTGTATGTGTGCGTGTATATATAGATATAGATATATAGTTATATTTTATATATATGTCTTTTAAATCAGGTCCAAGAATACAGCACAGAATATCTTCACTTAGCTCCTCTTTCACCAGAGGACAGGATTGTCCAGTTTGAAAAAACCAGGTTCTTTTCTAAGGTCCATGTAGGTTCCGTTGCTCACCCAGGAGTCGTCACTGGATTTCCTATCAAAGATTAAACAAATGTAAGTTTGTATTTTCCATCCATATGCTGTGCAGTGCAGTGTAGCACCATGCACAGGTACCAAACCCAGCCCATGAACCAGGAGCAGTGCAGCTCCCTGCAGCCTGCAAACAAGGCAGTACAGCTTGGAGAGCTGAACGGGTGTGTCTGCACTGGGCCATGGAGAGGCATCTCAAGCTAATGTTCACCAGGGAACATCATTATTGAACAGCCAAATGCATTATCTCATAGCTGCTCTAATACTTTTGCTATGTAATAATTAAACTCTTTATTCCATCATTTAAATCTACAGGATAAATCTCAGCTTTCAAATCCTCATGGTAAGGATTCAAATCCTCATTCTTATTCACAATTCTCATTGTGAATATACAATCACAAAGTATTAGACTTTGCCTCTATCCTGCTTCCCTTTAGTACGTGTGATTGGCATGTGATGGGTTAGCTCACCAGCTTGTCAGGGATGTAGTAGTCTAAGCCATTGCCTTTTGCACCTATTTAAAACATTCCTGTGTTCCTCAGAAGTACAGTATAGATATATCCAGAAAAAATAGGATCCCAGATCTGCTTGTAGGCCCATACCACATTCACCTTGGCTCCAACTCTCTCACTGTAGGAGAACAAAGAAGCTGGAGGGCAAAAGACCACATCCTCACCAGCATTCCTTTTTATCTTTTGATGCCTGGAGTCTCCTGTTTAACTGATTTACAACAGGAAGAGAGAAAGTGTCCTCAGAACAATAATTCTCTCGCAATAAAATAGGGGAAACGTTCAAAAATACAGCCTTGGAAGAGAAAGGCTCCAACTCTGCACGCTTCCACATCAGGCAATCCCACTGAATTCAGCAGAAATAATTGAGATAAATCCAGCTACTTTCAGCTTGCTTCAAAGAATCAAAGATGCTACATTCACTCAGACAAATTCAAATGTAGACTAAATATCAACTGCCATCAAGGCAAAAAGAAAAAAAAATACGGGGTTGCACTAGTAAAAAACCAATACAAAATTCTGAGTTTTAACTACATCTGGAGTATGTATTCTGCATCACCAAAGTATGTAGAGGACTTCTGGAAAAAACTGGAGCCTGTCACATGGCAATTTAGAATCAGATCTATAATAAGAATTTTAATAAATGATGGTTTATGCTAATTATTATCTAGTACCTGAAAAATCTAGGCTGATGCTCTAGATTGTTTTCTTCTAGCACCTTCCGTCGTTCTCTCTGTAGCTGTTCGATCCTCTGCTTTTGTATTTCAGCTCCTTCAATATTCCCTTCTTCTAGAAACCTGCAGCAGCAGTGATATGAGACAATTGTTCTCCTGCCCCCAGAAGAATTTAATCTTTCCAGCAGCTATTTCACAGTGTTTGAAAGGTAAACAGCTGCCTCTACAGACAACTGCACTATGAAAAAGCACTTAAGGAAAACTAACTCTTGTAACAAGCTCAGTGTCATAGCTGTATTAGATTTTTCCACTTGGAAATTTGGAAAAGTAAAAATTTCACAGTAGAAAAAAGTTTCAAGCATCTCAGTTTTTCATTGTTCAAATATTGTATGCTCAACATCCAGTACCTGAAGTTCTGAAGTTTTAACATCCTTGCAAAGGCAGTTATCTAGAAGCATCCAAGAGGCAATTCTAGGACACTTCCATAATAACTAGATCATCTCTCAATAAGTGATTACAGTTTCTTTGTTTCAGATGCAAATGTGAAAATAGAAACACACTGTAGTTATCTCAGAAAATAGTCTGAGTTCAGGGTAAAGTGACTGTACAGAAGATTAAGAACTATTTAAGGAAAATATTTCAGAGTTAAAGCTTCTTACCTTTGGTCTGGCCTAAAACGTGTATCAGTGGATGGGAGTAATGACCTAGTTTGTGGGTCCAGTTCATTTAACTCCAGTGCAAATTGTGTAAATCCATACCACTGTTCATAATCTTTAGGCATCGGATCTGCAGAAGAAAAGAGTACATTCAGAATTCCAATTAACTGCTATTTTATTGAGAAGGAAAATTTCAAGATCCCTCCAGTCATTTGTTTATGCCTGATCCACAGTGTCAGTTCTGGAAGAACAAGAGGTTTTTAATAATGTGACAAAAGAGAACATCCCCCTTGATAATTGCACTGCAACAAGACAGATTTCTGTTCTCTCAGCTGAATCACAACACAACTGTGATGAAGGCCATGCTATTATCATAATGTTTTTTCAAAACACAGTAGACAAAACCCCATAAGCTTGGGAAAAATTCAGCTATCCTGTCATTACAGAACTGAGCTTTGTGGGCTATCCCCCAGTGTTCAACACATGAAATAAACAACACTTCTCTGCACAAGCAGTAGGAGGCGTTTGTTCCTTGTTTTTTTTTTCCCCTTCTTGCTGGAGTCCTTCACACCCAAATATGAAAATGAGAGAGAATAGAGAAAATGCAGGAAGCCATGGGATTAAGTTCTTGTATTATTCAAATGATAAATTCTTCTGATCTAGCTTTTAAATGCTTGACAAAAACCTAATATTCTACAGAAAAATAGCAAGAAATTGGGGCCTAATAAAGAGATGGAAACAGTAATATTATACTCAGCAAGATCTCAGTTTGTGTACATGAGCCATTCTGATCACTAACTTGCTCTCCATATGCAGTTTGAAGATGAAGTAGTCCCACAGTATAAACTTTCATGCCACTTCCCAAAGAGTCGATGCACAACTTTCCCAGATTTATCCATGACACTGCCTTCAATCTCATGTGCATTTGGATTCCAATACTTTGCCTAGAATTAAAAGGAACAAGGGGAAAGAAGGTGCATAAGAGCTCAAGTGCAGGCCATCTTGCTATGCCAGTAGCATGAGGCTGTAGAGCAAAGAAAAATGTTTATTTAGGTGTGCATTACAACATCAAATGCAAACAACCATTACAATACTAACTTATTAGTATGTTAGCTTCTTAAAATACTAACGTTGAGAATTGTACTTATTTTGTTTGTCTTTTTTTAGGGCAGTATGAGGTGAAGTGCAGCTGACCTTAATTTTGCCCAAAGACAGTTGACCCCAAGTCCTGACTTGATTATCTACATCTCTCCCAAATTTGCAGAAGAGTAAGAAAAGGAATTCATATGTTAATCTCCACTTTAAACAGTTTACAATATCAAAGGTGTAAGATTTGCAGGCTCACAGTCTTTAATATTTGCACTTTAAACATCCAGTGCAGCTCTGAAAATACCTTCAAGTAAGTATTTAGAAAAAAAAAAATCACCCTAAATGCTTCTTAGAAAGCACAAAGTATGCAAGAAAACAAATTAAAAAACCCCAAACTTTCTGGGGAGCATGCCATGCTGTGTAGGTACACTGAAGTACTTCCCTTGTACCTGTATGGTCTCTTTCATGTCAAGCAGAGCCTTTCTCCATCAATCAGCTACAGAAAATGCAGGTTAAGGTAAGTCTCTTAGGATGATTTATAAAACTATTTCTCAGGTTAGAAATTTTGGCATTGCTTTACATTTTCATTGATTTTCCTTTTCTACAAAGTCATCTATTGCTAAAAGATGAATTTAATTTCAGTTATAAGGACAATTCATGAATAACTCATGTATTGTACTTGTACTGAAGTAAAAACTTTGAGTAACACCACAACCTCTCACTTAAACTCCTCTGAGTACCTGCAAAGGGCTAGAAAAGAGCCTCAGGAGAAGCACCCTGCATAAGCACTCATCCTAAAGCTGCTGAATGAATGCAACCACACCATGTGCCAATGGGCTAGAAGGAGGCATGTGGTAAACCAATGTCAGTAGACATCTTGTGCTTCCATCTCTCATCAAACCCAGAGTAGGTTTTCCATGATAATCCTTTCCTTATAATTCCTCCATTTCAAGTGCTATCCCTCAAGAAAGCTGTTCCTTCTCTTTTTTGTCTAGTGAGTGGCAGTTCCTTCGAAGTTACAGTTTTCAAGCAGTCACAGGTAATTACAGCTTGTAAGCAGGAGCACTGAGCTTCAGCAGAGAGCATCCTCCCACTGCTGTGCCCGATACAAAAGGCAGTGCCAGCATTGCTGTGGTTACCTTTATGAAAGTCAGTTTGCAGTGGCACGTGTCATCATTAAGATTTTTTATGATGATCTCTCCATAGTGTTCAATCCATCTTTGCCCACTTAAGATGTTATGGATGCAGGATGTCACCTTGTTCCATGCAAAATGGTCTTTAAAACTGTAAGGAAAAGTACACACAAGAAAAGTCTCATGCCATGTTCAAGTGAGCTTAAACTTGAGGGGAAAAAAAATGCAGAGAACTTGAGTAGAGAAACCAAATAAACTATTTTTTTTTCTTTTTTACTAGAATGCTTCATCTTCTTGTTCCAGCCATGTCAAACACAAACTCTCTGACAGTAATCCCACCTCCCAGAAAATCCTTTTCACTTCTGCTATATACTTTGGTCTTGAATTCAGTTTTCTCTCAATTTACTTGTTCTTCTAACAAATTTTAAATTTCCAGAAGTAATCATTCTGGTATCTTCTACAGTTTGAGATGCCCATTCCAAGCTTGTAACACAGTGATGATGGAAAACACAAGGACATGGGCCACCAGAGTGATCTGAACATGTACTGAGAGGAATAAGCTTGGCTCAAACTCTCAAGGCTGAGCCTAGTATGTGTGCTTTAGGCAAGAGCAAAAGTTCTCACCAGACAGTTCAAGATGCAGTTGCACACTGGGAAACAGCAGACAGGGAGAGATAAACAAGTACCAATAGGGAATACAACATTTTACCTTTTATGAAAGAAGTAGATGCTCTTATAAAACAGCTTTATAAGGCATCAAGGAAAGGAAAATCTCATAAAGACATTTATTCTACAGTTTGTTCTGGGTATGGATGGCCAAATCTCTACTGGTAAGGTAAAATATAAACATGCAAAGCACCAGTTTCCCACAGCAAGTGCCTCACACACATCCTGTGAAGTTATTAGAATCTTTCCCTACCTCCTCTTAATCACTTGCTTTCACTTGCTGCTTTGTAAAGGCACACACAAGGACAGTTTGTACAGACTAGTAGATGTGCAGTCAATTCATCCCACAGTAAATTGTTTTTCTGCCCGTACCTATGCATGTCACACATTACCATAAATGGTAAAAAAAATGTATCTGTTTCAAAATGAACCTTAATACTAATGCCTAATTTTTCCCTATAGCCTCAGCACCTTTTTTTGTACCTAATTCAGTATCAAATATACAGGGATACAAACTAGCACATGGAGATCACATATGAATCAGACTGCTTCCCAGTTCATCAGCCCATCATATATTAATTATCTTGGCTCTGAGCGCTCATTCACATCCTAGAAACCCTTCACTCCAAAGCTTAGGGCAGGTGCTATGAACATAGCATGGTTTATACATTACCTTTTGAATGCTATCTTACTAGACTACAATTTTATCCACTTAAAAGAAAAAGGCATGCTTGATTTGATGAGTGCTAGGTTCTTGAATTCTTTGGTTTGTTTTTTTTTTCAGATGGCAGATTAATTAATTTTGTACTCTCTCACTGGAAAACAGATTTAATTGGAACAATACTCAACCTTTAGACCTCTGGGGTTCTGCAAACATGATGGATATAGGCCAAATTTTAAGGGATTTTAATTGCTCATCAATAATGGGCACTCTGACAAACCAGCATCGAAACACTGCAGATTTTTATTTTAAAAAACAATAGGAAACAAACCAACTATACTCAACACTTCGTTACAGTGGCTGCTTCCTTGCATAATAAACACCAGATATGTAACTGGTTCTACTTACCACTTTCAGTAATTATTTCTGCAGTGATGATGGTTGTCAGCCTCGCCTACAGCCCAGAACACCCCATGGTGTCAGGGTCCCTACAAATTTTGTTACAAAAGACAGGAACACCACCACCTCTTCCTCCAAACCCATACTCAAGCAAAAGAATTGATAGCTTCCTTTACCCAGTTTTTCCCTGTGAGTTTAAAATGTATGAAGGTTGAAATTCAACTCAAGTATGAAAATACCAACTTCTCTTTTTCCAAGCTACACAGGAGTGATGGGGTATTTTTTCATTGTTTTTCATTTTGGTTTGTTGGGGTCTTTCCTCCTCCTCCCCTTTTCTCTTTAAATTAAATCATAGCCACCAGTCCTTCCAAAAGGCAGAGCAGAGCTTGCTGTCCTCTGAATGAATGTGGCTCCAGTGTGTGCAAGCATCTGTGCCTGTGCATGAACACCAGTGCCCAACAGCAGCACTTACACTGGAAGAGTTACATGTGTTGTGCCAACTGGAACAATTTCCATGGACTTTCCCCAGAATTTGTTTTTCCATCTGACATCTGGAACAAGAAGTAAAAAAAGACAGGTTTACTCACAGGTAGGTGAATCAGGCTGTTTCTGGGCTCTACTTTATTTTCAAGAGATTCAAAATAAAGTGGAACAGAAACGTTCAAAGAATGTTGTGGGACCTTCAAATACTGGTTGGTGAGTTTGCTGTTGTTGCTGTTTGATTTTCATCATGATATTGGTTATTTAAATAACAAAGTAACAGATGTTTAAGTCCTCCCCAAAACTTTTTCAAAAGAAAGAAATTTGAATAAGCTATAAGCAGTGTATACTTGTCTCCAATTCAGTTGCTAGTGAATGAATGCAGACATTTTCAAAAGCAAAAGCAGAATTTCAAACACAAAAATACAGCAACAACATCCACAGTCAAGAGGCTAAAGAAGGTTTCAAAGGGCCCAAAAGGGCAGAGGGTTTTAGTCCAACTCCTTCTGTAAGTTTAACTGGTCTTTTGAAATCTTGTTTGAATCACAGAAAGACATGTCCAAGTCTCATGGCATTTCTTCAAAAATATAAAAAATATAAGAAAACTCAATGTAAGTTTAGCCAAACTTATTGAGCAAAAGCACCAGGAAGAGGAAAAAAAACCAAAAAAACAAAGAGGAGCATGGCACAAAGGGTGTACAGTTAAATTGGCCTGGATAATCAGGCAGTGACTTTCATAGTAACTTCAGAGCTCAGGAGAATAGCACCCTTCCTATTTTAGACTCTAGGAATTTTATTCCCTCCCCAATCTGAAAAAGCAGGGAAAATTCAACTCTAGCCTCAAAAAGATGCTAGTTCTAACAGAAGGAAAACAAAACACCATTTCCTATGCAATTCTGGGGGGAAATGCTTACACTGGCTGTGAGATGGATGCTCAAACTACAACTAAGAGATTAATCAGGTATCTCCTGATTATCTCTGTGCAAGTGAGGCAACTGAGCTGCCTATCATTGCAAAGACCAGAATGGGATGTAGGGCAGAATTCTGCATGCAAGAAAGTTAATTTTCTTATTGCATGAGAAAAGAACCTTTTGGGTTTTTTGGTTTTGAAGTCTGATGCTGGGTCAGCATCTTCAGTGACAGTGATTCTGTTGTGATTCCTACACTGCACAACAAGTGCTCCAAAGCTACTTCCAGTATGATGTTGTTGAAGCAAATTCTGTCCTGGCTTTCTCTCTTCTGCAGTGGGGTGGAAGAGAAAGGGCAAAGGTACACCTGACTGAGTTTAACAGTTAAAATACATTACCAGATTGTGCCAAATTCTATGCTCTCATAAATGGCAAAGCTATCCCACAGAGACCAGCATGTGGGAAACATCTTGGGAGCCAGCGTGCAACTTGACCACGCGATAATTTTAGGACAGAAGAGAAAAAGCAAAATGTTATTTTAAAGCTATGCTCACACTAATTCAGGCACAGATGCTGTAATAGCTGAAACTTCCTTCATTTCCACTGCTCATGTGTCAACACTCCTCTGCAAAAGCAGAGTCAGCTTCATAAGTCATGGAAAGCTATTTCCAAACTATCAGTCCCTGTCAGAGCCCAGTCTTCTGCTTCACTAGACATGATGGGGAGATTTCTTGGTGATGGAACACATGAACTAAGGTCAGTGTCTGGTGGGATGACAGCACTACTCTGGCAATGTTGCTGTCTCCTTTTCAGCTGAGAAGGTGACACAGTAAAAGGTCTTTGCACACAGAAAGAAAGAACTGAACTCACTGACAAGCTGCCTTTATGATTAAATTGGTGTTAATCTTTCCACGTAAGTTAATACAAGCTCATTACAAGAGGTCGCAGCATTTAAAAATTGCCTTTACAATGGAAAAAAATCATTGTCTAGCCCTCCCATAAGCTCGGTTAGCCATATTTAAAAGCAGAGCAAAACAAAACACCCTGAGCCCTGCTGCAGCCTGACTGAATGCCCTGTGCTCATCAAGACCAAATCTCAGACTCTCACATGAATCAGATGCTCAGCTCTCATGAGAAGAACTTCATTCTCTAAATGGAAGTGTTAAAATATTTGAATGATAACAGTTGTCAAGGTCTGTTAAATAAATCAGTCTCATCTATTTTTATAAAGACAGGCTGCTATCTAATCTTATTTATACAGCATTCAAGTAACTGAATGAATTTTTGGTCATCTTAGCTTTTGGTCTATGATCAAAAGGATTCTTGTGTCCCTGAATGTGTTTACAAAGCAAAGAATAATAAACCCCAGACTAACGGGTTCCAATATCTGTTTAGTATGGCTCCATCTGTAATAACTATAATCAAGTCAGCAGAGCCAATCAGAAACAAAAGATTACACCATGGCTACATTGTGATTTGACAAACCCCTGGGTGAAGGATTTTAAGTGAGTTAAAAGGCATGGTTATGTTTTGTGTGCACTTCAGAATTATCTAACTAGACAGGTACTGTTACTGGCTGACACCTTCACTAGCAGTACATAGCAAACAAAGCTCCAACACACATCTTTTGAAAGGAAATTAGTAGTCAGGTAGCAGAAAATCTTACATCCTGTAATAATGCCAGCAGAGAAAGAGAAGGTAAATGTATTTATCCTTGCTGTTATGCTCATTTTTGAAAATTGCTTTCAGAGCAGGTTTACAAGATTTGCCAAGGTTCAGGATTTAACTTGTAGTTTTTTCATGTGGTCTTCAAGATTGTTTTTTTATAAATACCTTGGCATACAGTTCTTCCTTACTAAAGAACATCTCCCCCCAAAAAATCCTAAACAATCCTGATTTCAAAGAATAGCAGTTATTTGTACGTGAAAATAATAATCGATTAATGCTACATGAAAAAAATACAAACAAAGCAAAGTATCTTGGGAATTTTTATAACAGCACAAGATCCAAGTAAGAAGGATGTAAGTTAAGTATAGGCTAACATTTCATAAAACCATTCTAATACAAATTTAAGCAAGGAATTTCAACTTTTCCTAATTTCTGGGTATTTTGTGTTAGACACACAATGAAAATATTATGAACACTGTAAAAGTAAATGACAGACTGAAGAGTTACCTTGCCAAAAAGCAAAATTCACAGATTCAGCATGGCATGCAGAAATAGGTGGGTGGTGGCTGACCTAATAGCAAGACATGAAAAGAGAGGGGGAAAAAAGATTAACATATGAACACTTGAACAGTTATATTGATTTGGCTTCCTTTATTTTGTTTTCTCCTTCATTCCCATATGGCATTTACAATTTGAACATTAGTTTTCCCTTTGCAGTTGTGTCCTGAAGGGGGAGGCAGTGAGATTAATAAAGGTTCTCAGACTTAAGAAACCTCGAAAGAAACGGGAAATACTTATTTTAAAAGGCCTGAAATTTTGTTTGGGTGAAAATCTAGCTATATACTTTGTACACTGTCTCTAAGGTGATAATTAATTTACCCTTAGGACCTCTTAACAGATTAACAAAAAACACACTTTGAGTGTACAGACAAAAAAATTTTAAAAACCCCAAAAAACCAAAAACACAACAAATGGCCAAATGCTTCTGTACAGTAAATAACCACAAACCCCTGAGTATTAGGGAGGAGATAGTGATCAGCATCTCTAAGTGGGCCAGGGGTGAAGATACCAAGCCAGGAAATTCCATCCTGCAATCCCAACTATGCAGCAGTGACACCCCAGGTGTTTCTAGTGTGAAACTCTAACCACATGCACTGCATTTCATCAGCTTTGGGCAATAGCATGTGCATAAATTAGGGCAACCACCAAACTAGCAAAGCAAGGATGGTGAGCAAATAAACAATTCAGATTATTAAAAAATGCAACAGTAAGTAAAAAAAGCACAAAGTGACAGCAGCCACTCCTTCTCAACTTGAATTCTCCCTTCTGGGTGAACACAGCTACCAACTGACCAGGACCAGCTCTTACATGTGTAACACCTGCTGTTCCTTGGGCAACTTTATTTTCAAGTCAAATTGCTATTTTTCACTATGAATTTAATTTCTTAACCATCTACATGGCTCAAATCAGCTTTTACTCTTTTTTGTTGTTACTCATTTCACGAATCTCTTACTGAGCTTTTTTTTTCCCCACAGGCATCCAGTTATTTATTGAACATCCTCTACTTGGTTAAAAAAAAAAAAAAGAAAAAAAAAGAAAAAAAAGAAAGAAGATAAAAGTACTAATTACTCTCAGCTATGGACTAATCCAGCAAGAGCAACACTCTCTCTCTCTCTTACATACTGTACCCAGATTAACCCCAGATGTCACTATAATACATGGGTTAAACTTAGCTCTCACCTAAACTGTTATAATTCCAGGGTAAGGTCATGGTGCTAACAGGAGTTATTCTAAACTTACTCTAGTGATAAAAACAGAATCTTTGTTATTTTCTATCTTCTGTCAGTCTGGCCCATGAATTACATTCTGTCTGCATTAACAAAGTATCTGGAGTAAGCATCAAAATGCTTGTCCAAGCAATAAGCCACTGTTCCTGATTTAAAGAGAAATTTTTAATGTTTGCAAGCTGCATTAAATTTCTTTCCTCCTATACTGCCCTCTGTTCCTAATATTTCTCCACCCCATATTCTTACAGTAACTCTATCACTCTATAAACTTATATCACTTATTTCTCATATTAGAACAGTTGTTAATGGCACAAGCCCACTCATGTAATAAAATTCTTCTTTATAAAAACTAGCCTTTGTACTGGTTTACCCAATATTCAAGTGAAAATATCTTCCTTTAACATTAAACTCAGTACTAACCTTTTGTTCACCACTTTGTTACTCAAATTTGATGTTGTGCTGGTACTTGCAGTGCTCTATACACGTCATCTTAATACTGGAGTAGCAGAGTGATGAACCAGACACATGAACCTTAAATATAATTTTTGCTTTGACTGTATTATTTTTTGCTGGGTTTCTTTTCCCCTCCTTATTTTTACTCTTGCCTGTGACATATCCTGAGACTAAGGAAAGATCACATAACATTCCTTTTTGTCAGTTCTAAAACATAATGTGCAAAATATTGTACCTTCACAGTCAGTCAAAAGCTCTTTTCATTTCCTAAAGGAAGCCTCTTAGAAAGTCTTTCTCTTATCAAATTTCTAGGTTGCACACCTTTGCACTTGCACTTTTTGTATTTTTTTGTTATGTCTAGACAGAATATGAGAGCTTTCAGTCATCCTACTTTGCTACGCACCAGGTATTTGAGTTTTATCTCTTTTTAACATATGCTTCTGGTAGCTTGGCTGGTTTAAATTTAGTATTTTTCACCCATACTTAATTATTCCCCTACTGGAGAATAGTGTTCATAAACACTAACACCATGATGTGCTGTATACATCCTTCACTACTCAGCTGTGGTAGCAGATTTGAAAGGCTTCACCTACTAAGTAGTTGGACAGGAAACAGAAATAGTCATGGTGCCATTAAAAATACTTCTGGTGGATTGATTCACATAAGGGATACATTTGTTAAAAAAGAAGACATTAAACAGCTGAAGATATAGTATTTTTAATGATCACACACAAAAGAAAACGACAAGAGTATAAACTTTTGTTGCAGTTGTGATCAGATTTCAGCATGGGGAATTGCACTCTACTTAACCAAGTTATCTTGTTACTGGAGCAGGCAGCCTGCCAGCCTTTGCTCCTCGAGTGTCAGCTGCTGGTTGTGATGTTCCATGCCAGACTTAGCAGACTTTCCTCAAAAACCAATTCCCTTTGTTTGTAATTCAGCAAGGTCTCTTGGGTTTTGCTGGGATCAGGTAATGTAAAGCAATCTCGTATTTTGCTTTTAATTCTAGAGGATTCCAGCCACACATATAGAATTCAGCAGTGTATCGAGTGGCAATTCTAAGCGTTGCAGCATACAATACCTGTTCTGCAAAGAACTGGAAACCCTTATCTTCACGAATACATTCATAGGTTTCTCCAAGCACAGGATTAAATGGCTTACTTCCAGCTCGGTAGTAACTGGATGCATAGGCAGAGACTGCAAAGGCAGCTATGTACACCTGGGAAGTACATATTTGGGACTTAGGTTAATTAATTTACAACAGAGACACACACACACAAAAAATAAAACCAAGCTTTATCCTGATTCTGTATTTTCCCCTTCATTTGCAGACTACAAACATGCATGCCTCCTGCAAGCTAAGCCCCACTTCACACATTAGAGGGTTATTCAATTTTCAGAGTCATTCAATAGGTCAGGGAAAGAATGATTAGGGTCAGATACTGCAAATTTCATCAATTGAAAACAGCATTTCTGAAAAGTGTTTGAAACAGTTTAGCATTCTGCAACATAGTTCAAAGAAGTAACCTTAAAAGTCACTGTTAAATTTTGTATAATAATTGGTTTTCATAGTTACATCTGTGACTCCATAAACATACCAAATATCCTTTTTATAAATATAGCACAGGAAGCATTGGATGAGTTTTCACCAACTTTGCTATTTCTAATGCCATTTGACTTAAATTGTTTTTTATCTACTGGGTGCCATTACCTAATCATGAAACTGTCGATCACGACTGACACACCTTCCAAATTTTTGCAGTCAATTCAAGCATAACATAAGGAATTAGAATTCAGGGTTGTTTGATTCAAGTCTCTTTTGTAACACTTTTTTCCTCTTTTCCTCATCTTGTGAAAGTGTAGATACTCTCTTTTCACAGTTTCAGAAAACAAATTCACTGAGGATAGGCTCTTTTATGAACTACTGCAATTACTATGCAACAGCTAGCATTAAATTTTGCTTCAGGAATTTCTCAAAGGCAAAGAAAACATACACCAGTCTGAGGTAATTTCCAGATGCTTGGATATGGCAAGGAGAGAAAAGGCTTCTTTTTCCTCCCTTTTTGAACAACTACTGCTCATTTCCTTTTCCTTTTAGCATATGCCTTTTAGCATATGTTCTCAAGAGAACAAAAAAAACTATGGACTGAAACCCCCAGTGAATAACCACACCCTGGGAATAGGCCCCAAATTGTACCCTTGAAAGTATCAGAATGAGGAAAGAGGTTTTTCAAGCAGTATTTATAGCATGACTACCTACTCTCATTAATAACCTCATTTTGAGATAAGATATATTGAGTTGAAAAGGTTTAATTAGTTTATGGGAAAATCTGTATCTTCCATTTAAGAGAATTTAGGGAGCTTCTAATCCTTTATTTATGCACTTGCATATTAAGTAGCTCTTGTACACCTGGAAGCAGAACAACTGAAATGCATTTCTCTCTTGTTCTTTTGCCAAATGCAGAATTCAGGGTTCTGCACTGCCAGAGGATGACATCATTATTGTACCCAACACACAGCACAGTTTTGAGGTCCTGAACATTTTGGATAAACACAAAAACTTCAGAAAACCAGTTAATTCAAAACATGGAGCTCATTTAGTTAATATAGAGACATCACAGTCATGTAGGGCTGGAAGATCCAGTATCTCTACGAACAAACACCAGATCAGATACCCTTGAAAAAGATCTATTCATCTTAGTAGCTTTCAGTAGCTTTCATCTTTGAGAGGGAATTAAGTTCAATCCCCTCCGCCCTTTTTGCTGTAAGTTTTTAATATCAGAGAGCAAGAACTACAACTCAGAACTAAGCTCCTTTTTTGTTTAAACTTGCAGAACAGCAAGGTACTTGAGCAGAGAGATAGACTTTCTGAAAGAGCAACAGAAGTGGAGCAGGAGAGTCAAAAACAGTGGTTATGTGAGTATGTACAGACACCTTTGGAGAGTTTGCCCCTCAGCTGAGAGGAACAAAACAACGGACTAGAACATCTTCATTTCTTCAGCACTGCTTTTATATTTACTCTATTCTAATTCTATTGGATCTTCCTAAGTATTTGGAATAAGGTATTTACCATCCTCTCAAAGGGGTTTGGTGTGTGTGCTGCTTTATCCAGGAGCTCGCTGTACTCCAGCTCCTCGCAGAGGCGCTGCAGGGTGTTTAGTGGCTCATTTAACTCAACGGGCATGGCCACTTTGGAGAGATCCTTTCCTATGTTATTCCTCAGGATATTCCATAGGCTGATGTTGCTTGTGTTAGGACATGGAGCTGGTAAACATGTTCTCCGTTTAGAATTGCACCCAATTCCACTTTCAGGAATACCATCTGAAAAGGAAGGAAGTGGCAGAACAATTAAATTCACATTTTCTTTGTTTCATCCCCTTTGCAAAAATACATTAAAATGCAATGCATCTTTTCTTCTGTCAAAACTTCCTTCCACCCACGATGCATTTAAGTATTTCACTAGTGGTTTGAAGATAGCCTGTTATAAAAATGACAAAATTAAGAATAACATTTTCTGTACATTAAGGGAAGTAAAATGCCAAGTACAAGAGATGCATAAAAATGACTTCCTTTTCCCTTAAAGTCTGTAAGAAAAGGCTCAGACTTTACATTGAATTTCAAAAAGTAAATATTATAACTATTTTATTTGTAACAGAGATGGATTCCTATCTGTTTAGGGGACATAAAACCTCCTTCCTTGACAGAGCTTCAATTAAGTTGACACTTCTCAGAAGGCGAGATGTAACTTACAGATGCAAGGATAATAACTACTCCTACTGATCTTTTCCTGCTTTTTTGCATACTCCTACCAGGGAAATTTACTGTACCATGAATTTACATTCAGGCTTCTCCACATTGCTCCCCATAGCATTTCAACTTAGTGATGTTACTTTGAGATACGCCCATACATTGATGGAGAACTGATATGTTTTAAGGATGGAAAAGCTGAAGCAAGTGTAGAGCTATGGGTTTGCTGAAGATAAAAAAATAATTTAAAAAGATGCAAGTCAAGAGTCCTTGACATGAATATCTGAAGTCTGTGTCAATATCAAAGCAATCTGAACAGGATAAATAGTTCTAAGTGTGCCATGACAGGATTTGTAGCAAAATCCAAATAGAGCTACAAGGTTCCACAACAGGGACTAGTCTGAAGTGATTATATCACTTAGCTATACATCACTTTTGTTTCAGAGAGAAATGTGTTTGCTACTACAAGAATATATTTTATCTTTACACATCCTCAGGAGCAACTAGGAAGCTCCTGCCTTAGGATCAGTTATGATTTGGAGACATTCAGGCATAGCCCCAGTCTGTCAAGCCCTGTCCTTTTCTGGCTTTCCTCACACAGCTCTGTCTTGAAGGAATTAAACCCACACTGGGCAGCACATCTCCCTCTGTGCTACACATGCCTGAAGAATCCCTGCCCTTAAGTGCACTTAACCAGCACTTCCTCTTCTCTGCCACTGGCATAAGCACAGTATCAGCAGTGCTTACAGCAGGGACCACAAGGACAGGTGACCACAAGGACAAACTTCTCCATTCCTGCCATGCCTCCCAGCCCATGCCTCACGTGGAGCTTTAAAAGGGTCATCAGTAGCCTCAAAATTTTGAGGAAGGAGTTTCCTCCTTTCCTGCCACTGGCAAACTACAAGTCCTCATATGACTGAGTTACTCTAACAAGGTCGGGTGAACTATTTGCAGCCCCTTGCCTGTATCTTTTTTTTTTTTTTTTGCTTAAAAATGGCATGGGCACTATGAGTCAAAAAACCTACCTGAAACAATTATAACTGTTGAGAGTTAAGAAGCTGACTTCTATACTTCGTTATTGAAAGAATTTATTTAATGTTGGAAGAGGCCAAAAAGAAGTTCCCTTAGATACCTCAGGAATGAGGCAAATGCTAAAACTTATCCTTGTTTAAAAGAGCTCCCAGAAAAGGGATTTGGCTATGTCTTTTGACAGCTTCTCATTAAAAGCAGAATACCAATTGACTCATTTACATATTCTAGACCACTCCATTAATTGAGGTAAGCTACTGAAAAAAAATCAGAGTAGAGCAAGACTTCAATACTAACATGCCAAATTTTCTAAGCAGTGAAGTTTGTCTAGTGTCCATTACAGAAAGGCCCAGGCAGTTCTGGTTTGTAAGAGCTGTGACAGACAGGATGAATGCCCAAGGAGGTTTAGACATCTGACCTCCAGTTAGAGTCAATGACTTTCGAGGCCAAATTGGACCATTATCAACATCTGATCTGACCTTCTACATTACAGTGGCCAGAGGATTTTGTCATAATCCCACAATTTATGGTGCAGCTAAAGCCCTGTAGGAAAAAGACATCCAGTTTTCTATTAATGGCAGTGGCAGGCTGCCCAAAGCACAGAAATAGCAGGTACCAGAAGCATGCAGAGGTGCTTCTTATACTGAAGAGCTTCAGTGGCAGTCTTTGTTGGAGAAAGATGAACTGCCACACTAATACAGCTTTCTAAGATCCAGATCATGAGATAAATTTATTTGTATACTTTCCTGTCTTAAAGGAAAAAATTAAAAATTCTTCCTTTTGAACAGTTACAGAATACATATCGAACTACCCAAGTTCATAGGAATCTGCTGGTCCTTGGAGATGATCAGGAAATAGCTGCTAGTAAAAAATAACTGTTCAGCATTTTTGAAAATAAAAATATATTGTTAGCCTGAAAAGAACATTGTGGTTAGCTGAAATGAGTCAAAGGCACAAAGCCAATTAGGTTGTAATGACCAATTCTTCTCCTTTTTTTGATTCTCTTTCTATTAGAAGGACAAATTAGCATATGTGCCAACAAGAATATCATGATTAATGCATGCAAGAAAGAAACTCTTATGGTCATGCACCAGAGCTGCCAGTGAGTAATGATTCTCATGCTCCTTTAAACACTGAGTTCTGCTAAAACAACAGGACTTCTGAATGCAGTTGGCAAATAGCAGACTGAAAAACAGTGTGACAAGAAAAAAATAACTTTTTGAAAAAATGAAAGCAGCTGGCCCTTACTTCTTTGAAAAACCCTGTGGCCATGAGAAACTGAGAGAGTGGGAGTTGCATCAAAGAAGCCAAGAAAGAGGTGTTTCCCTGCTGATACAGAACTAGCATCCTGCTTAATCAACAGTGCCCAGATAAGCAGATTAGCCAGAATCTGCTGTTCCGAACCAATCTGAGTCTATATGAAAAAAACACACAGGCTTTTTACATCTCAAACCCCATAATATCCAATTATCCAATAAGAGAAGAAAAAAATATCCCAAACAAACAGAAACAAAATTCTCAAAACATGGCATAAAAACCCCACTGAACGTACCTAAAGTTTGCCTTTCATTCTCCATGTCATTGCTTAGGTTATCTTCTGAGACATTATCACTGATATCACTTACATATGAGTCATCATCTGATACCTGAGTGTGGGGTGGGGAAAAAAGCAAGATACATCACTCGTTAAAATAACCCCAAATGCATGTGGAAATTATTACTCTCAGCTGCAATTATTGTTTTAATATAATTGAATTGTTTAAGCTGTGTTTCAGTACTGTAGGAAAGTACTACAAAGTCCTAAGAAGGCACAATTGAGTTTGGGAGAGATTGCTATAACTGAAATTTTAACTTGAGTGGAGACATGCTTCCTCTCCTTGGCTTCACTACTAAGAAGCCTTTCCTCATATTAAAAGCTGAGGATTTTATGGAGCCCAAGAGAAGAAACAATGATCTAATAAATTTCAATATGAATGACACCAGCCTCAAGGTACCTACAGGTACCACAACGACAGGTATGAATAAGTATTTTTGTGATACAATTCCCTGGGCTCCTGTATAATGACTCAAGGCAGACTACAATGTCTGCAGTATCTGCAGACTTAATTGCCATCTCCCTCACTGTGTATATAAGACTTCTTCATAATAATTGCTACCCTTTACAGTGAAGAAGCAAAGACAACAAATAAATATAAGTGGCATATTAATTTCTAAATATTTTAAAAATTTAAATTTTCTGGCAGTCTTCTGATGTACAGTTAGCACTAAGAAAGATTGCATGTCAATAAGCAGATAAGAAAATACATCTGAATGATGTCAATCTTCTTGTTCAGACCTCATTTTCTGAAGAACTAGCAGACAGTAGGACTTCCTGTGCATCAAAAAATTCTGTGAGAGAGTCAGCGATAGACAGTCTGCTTTCATTGGAGACCTGGTGAACCAGACCTCTGCCTTCTTCTCTTGAATTTTCCTGTTTAAAAGAAAAAAAACGTTTTGAGCAGGGAAGCACCACAAACAACATTCATGCATGCAATTCCACAGTCTCCTAACTTGAAAGGGTGTAAAACATTGGGAGAGGATTGCACACGTTCCTCTTCAATTAATGTGAAATATAGCACATTTCAAAGTGGGATTTTAAACCAAAGTAACACAGGCCAAAGAAAAGGAAAAAGAAGGAAAATAAAGCAATGCATATTGAGTAAATCACCTAAAGTGCTGCATATAAAAATGCTTTGCTATTTGAATGATTTAGCCAGATATATCCAAGCGTATCGTCAAAATGACCACAAAAGAATAAAACTCCCATCTCTTTATATTACATCCTAGGTTCACATTCCTTCCTGATCTCAACAAATTAAGTAATCTTTTCCTCCTCAAGCCTTGCTTAATGCAAAGCCTGCCATAGAGTCGTCTACAAAATTCAGAGGGGTAAAGTTGCATTCTTCATAGTAGTATGTCTAGCTAATTTAACTATGCTGTGCTTTGGAAACCATTCCTTCATATCTTCACACCTGAGATATCTCCATGTTACCCAAAGCCAACATATTAAAGCCATGTAACTGGGATTGCTTTTGCTGCTGGAGGCACATCTGACCACCAGAGAGATTTTGATAGCCCCTTCTACGGAAATTCTACAGATCTTTGGTGTTAGCAGAGCTCCAGTAGATGGCCTCACAAAGGTGGGGTGACCAGTGAGACTTCTCATTCTGTGGTGGCAGTAAAAAAGTTGGAGGAGCTTGTGTGCTACAGCTTTTCCAGATAACTCCATGAAGGCAAAGGAAATGAGCTATGCTGGCCCAAAGGAGTATTAGCTGCTTTCAAGATTTTCTGCATATAGGCTTTACTAGCTTATAACCATGACTTCCCTATCATAATTTTGCAGGAATTGTAGCATTTTATTTTCAGAACAACATAATAAACAGTCTGACAAGACCACAATCAAGCTGACAAACCTTTCAAAGCTTATCTGTTGGTAGGTTTTGCTATCATATGGAATGTTATTCGGTACATGCTGATAATGGTGACATGGAAACAAAACAAAGTGCTATACAAAAGACTTGAAAAACCCCTCCTTTTACAGCAGGGATAAAAGAGAACCTCAACATTGTCCTTCCTGGAGGAAGGCAGTTACACCAGCCTACAAGCAAAAAAAAACAACCTTACACACATAAGCAGTGCTACTGGGATTTTTTCCAATACTATTTTTCTATCTGAGAAGGAAACTGAGCAGGAAAGACTCATAAAAAAGCATCAGGTTTTTATATCTAACACATAAGCTTCAGTTTTTCTTGTTTCATATTCCCACTTTGGCATGATGAACTACAATTAAATTACCCAATAGACAAACAAACCCTTTCCCTTACTCAAAGGCTTGAGATGCTATTTTATACTGCTTCAATTTTCACAGGTGTATCACAGCACCCAATGTATCTTTTAAGTGACAAGTTTTGTGCAGTGGCCCTGTCTTCCTCAAAGCAGCACTACTGTATCACAATCCTCAGACAGTCTTAAAATGAAGCTTCTCCAGTATAAATTATTTCATCTTAAAAGTTCCATCCCAAGCTATGCCAGAGGGAATTTGTGAATGCAACCTCCAAAGGACCTTCTGAAAGCTATTTTTGTCATGTGTGTCTCTTTCTGTGTGTATAGCACATAGCACAAGTTTCAGAAATAACTCATTGTCATTGCAAGTGCCTCCACTAAAAAAGAGAAGAAATCCTGAAACTAAGTAACAAAGCATTAACGCTTTTCTGGGTAGTGGTTTAAGTGCTGTTCAAATTCTTGCAGGTTTTAAAGCAAAAGGCATTAGAATGATCAACTACCTAAAGGAAAAAAATCCCAAAACTGAACAGCTAAATATGACCAAAACACAGCTCCACTAAAACAGAACTGAACCAGAAGTGAACAGATGGAATCCATTCTGGAATGACTAAACTGTCTTTAAAAATAAAAGGAAATAATTAGTTACATAAAAGCCCCAGCACTGTATCCACTCAAGTTCTAATGAAAGATTTATACTACAAGGACAGCAGAGGTTTCTGTGTGAGTTAGCATTTAGGAAAATCCATCAAAAATAACATGGTTCTGGCTTCTCTCACCAACAACATTAACACTTACATCTTATGACCTAAAATTACACCATATTCACATGCATTCTGCAGTGAGCCAAAAAACTATCTGAATATCAGTGGAATCTCAAACCGGCTAATTTGATGTAAAATACTCCCTGGCTTCACAGAAAGAAGACTAAATGGCTGAAGGGGCTCTTGTATGTCCCATTAACTTTGATCCTTTCATAGATATGTCTGAAAATTGTTATAAACCTAACATGATCCACACTGGTAGCCAACATTTTGGGCTAACAGCACTTAGATGGGTGACAAAAGATCTGCAGAACTTAACAAGGGACTAAAAGGGCAAGAGAACAGTGTGGCACGAGGGTGATGAGGTGGCAGCTCTGTACATGCTGAATGAGAAGCAGGCAGGAGGCAAGGGAGAACACCAGGAACCAGTAGCAAAAAGCAATGGAAGATGTGCTCAGGAAATCCGCTCACAAGGAAAGTCTTTGAAATCAAATTTCACACAATGCATCATCAGAAATGACTCACAACCAGGAAAGCAGACTGGCTTTGCTAACACACCACACCACAGGGGAGACACGGAGAACAGAACAAGAGGCAGCTATGCAGCACTGTCTAGATGTAGGGGCTGGGGGAATGGACATCACTGAAAGAGGAAATCCATACCCACCTTCACCAAATCTGGGCTTGCTTTTGCATTAGATGCTGAATCAATGATCTTAGATTCGGCATGTATTCTGCGTAACCGGTCTTTAAGATCTGTGTTTTGTGCTATTGCCTGGAATACGTAACAAAAATATTGGGGATATAAAGTTCTCTCAACTAACTCGAACGTGGCTTTATTGTATAAAAAGGGGCAAGGACTATTTAAAGTGCAGTATAAAACACCACCACCACATCATTTTTTATACTGGTTCAGCACATCATTTTTTATAAATGCTCCAAACCTTACTCCTTATCTCTCAAATTAAAACTGTTTTTTTTCCAGTGTGAGGAAACAGAGATGTAAGTGGAGGAAAAAAGTTAAAGATGGCAGGGATACTTTTCTTCTCAAGCTCTCTTCCTTCACGCCCATCTCCAACATAGCCTCTCTCAACATTAGTTCTTGCCACATCCAAAACCATTTGATTTTCCTATACTGGTAGTTTCCTTTGCCTTCCAATGACAGAGAAATGAGACATAAATTCACACATCTAACAGGTACAATTCATGTCCTATCAGATTATAATGGCAATGGTCAGAATAAAAAGCCTCTACTGCAAACTCATGTTTGTTACATGTTATTTACTTATTCTGGGTGCATCTGACAGACAGATGTCAATTAGAGCAGACCTGTAGGAAGAGAGCCTAACCCTGCAATGAAAATGTCTCTGAAATAAAAGATTGTGTTACTAATTTTGGAACAATATTGAAGACTTACATCCCATTTTAGTGATCTGAATCAATACCAGGATGTGGAGAACCCTGCTGTTTACACATCCGCTTTATCCCACAAATGCTTCTGCTTTTGGCAGTAATTTGTGTTGAAAATTCTCTTGGGTGCAGGAAAGACAGTAAGCTCAATGTGATGATGGAGGTGAGAAAACTTATTTCTGGCTTTACCTATACGTGGTCTGAATTTGCCATAAAGGTATATATATCCCTACTGTGCCAAATGCTCTGCACTGTTAAATCCTCAGCAGCCAAGTGTAAAATAGCTCTCCCGTAATAGCATCTTCCCATTTAAATCATTTGCTACAAAATGTTTTCTTCTTTCTGCTGTCTTCTTCCTCCCCCCAAACCAGAAATATTGAATCTTTTCCCATGCTGTATTTCCTTAGTAAGTGTGTAGGTCAAGGATACTGTCTTAATGAGGGAGAAGCAGAGGCAGATACGCTAGTTTTGTGGTGGTTTATCCACTTTAAATCTGTTCAATTTTCTTCCACTGCCAGGCTGATGGGAGCAAAACAGACTTATGTTTGATAGCTTTCAACCTGTGAGTGATTTTTTTGCTCCTCCTGTACAGAAAACAAACTAAAATGAACAATAACAAACACGAAGCCAAAGTCATTAACACAAGACTCTCTCTTGCAAGGAGTTCTAAAAATATGTCAAGTTTATCATATCCATGATTCCAAAGTTCTTCAAAGGAAGCTCATTCCATTCTCCTACAGGATCTCTGCTATACGAGTGAGAAAATTTCTGTTGGCATCATGACATTACAGATCTGCAGATTAAGAAGAGCCCTCATAGGTGATTACCTTGCTGAAACAGCCAAGGTTCACAGATGACTTCTGGACAGGCTGCAAGACTAATTAAGTATCAGATAAGACCAAAAGGAATTATTTTTAAAGGACATGTACAGGACGAAGATGGACAACCAAATTTCACTGCCCAGAAAACAAAATAATTCATGCTAAGCTGAGTGTTCACTGAGTTCAGCAATCTTACAACTGATTTTTTGATATAAAATGGTAGACAACACTGGAAAAATTAAAGTCACCTATTCAAATATCAGAAGTGGAACATCTGAAAGCCAAAAACAAAAGTGCACGTAAACAAGTACAGTTATGCAACAGGCTTCAACTTTCTCTAAATACTGTGGAGACATCGCAGCCTCTATCTTTCCAGGCAAAGAGGCACGTCATACACTTAAAAACTGTAATCACATGCAGTTTGTATAAAGGTGCACTTACATCTTAGAAATAATTCTAAGATGATCTACATCACACTGATCAGTACCAGAGAGTCTCCCCTGCCTCTGATGTGGTGTTTGCAATAAACACTGAAATTTTAAGGCCACGGTATTGATTACCCTCATTGCTCTGGAATCAGATCAGTTTGGTTGACATTCTTAAACATCACCAGAAAAGCTCTGGTCTCAACCAATTACATAAAGCACAGCAACCAAACCCCCACCTTTTTAAAGAGCACAACCTTTTGTCATTTACAACCCTGCCCTAACAGCTCCATTGCTGCTTTTAGAGGACTGAGAGATAACTGAGGTTGAAAGTCAATATAAACAAGTTGTACTTGAATTTGCTTTGCAGTGTCTTAGTGCAGCATGGTGAAGCTCTAGTGCATTAGAAGGGAATGCTGAGTGCATTAAGCCACTCGCACCTTTATTTTATGCCAAGTCATACAGCGAATATTTGAGTGCTGTTTAGGTAAAGAAAAGGAGAAGGAAACCTGCAACCCATCAGAAGTGAGTAGTAGCATGTTTAGAAAGAAAACAGACTCATAGTGACAGAACAACCCTCTGATTCTCATCTCAGATGATACAGATTAGACTACATACCTAAATCAATCCATCTATCAAACAACAATGATTTGACAACACCTTTAACATTTAGCGAAGTCTTTGAAAAACATGATCTATAATAACTTACTATGATTGCATTCTGCAAATTTTAGCACACAGCTGGCACTAAAGAGAAAGAAAATAACTACTCTAAAATTTAAAAGTAGTATCTGATGACAATGAAGCTTGGTGAGCTTCAGCACATCACTTACAGATGTTAAGGCATTCTTCAAGTCCACTATTTGTGCAGATGGAGATAAGGATGCATCGTACTCCAGCATCTGCTTCAGCTTTTCTCTCTCTGTTGATATGGTGCTGAAAGCTGACCTCAAGGTGAAGTAAACTAGAACCATTTCATAAAAAGTGACAGTTAAGAACAGCTGCTACCCATTGTATACACACCAATTACATAAAACTCCAATAAAGCATCATTTATGGTGACAGAAAAAAGAATTCAGGTTGAGAGATCCAGGGTGGATTACTAAAACCAAGTAATATTAATCAAGGTGATGGAGTAGATGTTTTGTAGGAGACATGTTTATGGTGAAGGCTACTGAGTTGACTATATTAGCCACAGTCAAAATTACTCTGATTATTTGTGACAGATGGCAACAAAGCTAACTAACCACATCTGCTCTTCACTCGCTTTTGTTTCCCAATTAGCTTGAATCTTCAGATGGTCATGACTCTATTCCATATTTCTCTATAAATTCCAGTGGGGGAGAAGAAGAGACAAAAAAAAAATCAAATAGGAAAAAAAAAGTAATCAAGAAAAGGGCAGCTATAACACAATGTGCCACAGCTATAAGGTTAGTAGTTTCCCCACAAGCAAGTCAGCTGTGGTTTGTTTTGTTACCTCTTTCTGTGACAGAGAAATTGCAGTTTGTTAGATGATATAGCGACTCAAAGGGTCACATCCTGAATGATTTGCATGTTATGCTGCTACTTCTGCTCCTTCCTAAGGCACTATCACCAGCTCAATATATTTAAATCAGACAACAGATCGTGCAATTTTAAAATCACTACAGGGGGTTTTATAGGGGAAATGCACTTTTTGAATTCTTTTCGCCATTACAACATTGCATCTTCTCTTTAACCACAAGGAATAAAAATTTATTTGAGCAGTATGTGTCTGTGTAAGTTTTCAACATTCATCTGACTGGAGTATTAGAGGAGTTCTGAGGACATAATCAAGCCCTGTAATACAGTCATGAGACTTGCCAATGCAAAAACGAATCCATTTATAGGGAAATGCAGATAGAAAATCTGAGCATGGATGCATGAAAAGGACAAACAACAAGAAATTCCCAGTACTTCTCTCTCCTAATCATCCACTCTGAGTTAACCTGAATCTTCATAATTTCACTGAGTAGTTATGTAACCTAGTTTAGTCTTCTGAAAAATTATTCTTAAGGTATATTCCAACACTGCAAACCATTTCCAAAGCTAACTCTTATACTAGCCAAAGAAATCTTTAACAGTATCACAGGGTGGGGAAGGAAATATACCCACTGCAATCTATTCTGTTAGGCTTCCTTTTTTAAGTAGATAACATGACAAGAATCTTCAGTGACCTTCAATGACATTTAATATGTTGTACATTAACTTTACTTTTCAAGAATTATTACCTATTAAGCTACTAATGTTACATTTTATTCAATTTGTATCAAAAAGGTGACACAAGATTTTTCTCCACTTCTTTCTTGGAAGGGGTGTGCTATGAAGTAACTTAAGAGAAAAATTCTTTATCCTCTTAGTGAAATGATTCTGCAGTCAATAGAACAAAGTTAATTGTCCTTTCAATGTGTGGAACAATCTAACCAAAATTTCTGTCATGGACAATTCCAGTAAGATGACTGTCAGTAGGTGATTTCTTTGCTCTGCTTAACAGCAACTTTTCCAACTGCATCCCACCCTCACTACTTTTCTTCTTTTGGAAAACATATGTCAGTTTTGACAATAATTTGCTTTATGAAGTTTACTACTTACATACATTCCTTACATAACAGAATCAAGATACATCGGCACTGAAGGGGAACAGCAAGCCAGGAATGCTTATTGACACCATCAACCATTACTGTGTGCCAAAGGGGACAAAGCCAATACTCCCAAAAGCCTTTCAGCTATAAATGCTCAAGTGCCTCCCTCACCAAGATCACTTAGACAATAAAAATGTTTCTGGTGCGAGGGTGATGGAACAAAGCTCTGCTAATGAAAAATGATTTTGAGGGAAGAAATATTTCTAGTCAAGCTCCCCCTCTGGCTGCTTTGCATGATTTACTCTTCTGTATTCACTAAAAATAGGTTACTACCATAGCAACCCTTGCATCACCAACAAATGTTGACTCTGAACTACAGTGAAGCACACAGAATATAGAAAGATAAATGTGCCCATATGCACAAATATGCGTGCAAACACGAGAGAGTACAGTCTGCTGTATTTCTAGCAACCGATTTTAGGTATTTTTCCTTTTGGCAACAAATAAAAGAATCTAGGCTTTTGGCACATAAACCAAGGGACAGTTCTCTATGAAATAAAAACCCTAAAAAGTGGTGATTAAGTCACCTTTTTCAAATGACTCAAGATCCCAACACTTGCAATTCCTCAAGGAAATTAAAGGAAGGGTGTTTTCTGCTTTTTATAAACAATAAACAGGAAGCATTCTCAGAAGTCATATCATTGTCTAAACTGGTATGATACAAAACCATTTATAAAAGACAATTTCACTTTACCTTTATGTGCAACATGAAATAAGTCCTCTTGCATTTTAGTAAATTCTGATGATGTTTCAGAGCCATCAGAGTAATTTTTCTCCTCTACAAAATCTATTGTAGATAAATTTGGATTGGAAGCATGCAGTCTCATAGGGGCAGAAAATACTGAAGGCACCTGTAAGTAGGATAGTAATTTGTGATGTTTTTATAAACAGTAAAGAAAATTTTGTTTTACTGTACCCACCTGAATTCCATGTTGTAGACACCAAAAATGAAAAAAAAAAAATTACTGTCAATTATCAATAAGCTTTGAATGGATGACACCTGGCAAATGAAACCAGAGATATAACTTTGCCCAAGGTGCCATAAAGAGAGATTGCCAAACTCAAAAAACCAAGCCATTGAGAGCTGTTACATATGCTAGGTTATTTCACCCCACTTAAAAGTATCTTATCACAATACCTCTGGATGCAAATGTGCACAAAACTATCTAGGGAATTTGCAAAAATACGTACTCATAAAAAAAAATCCAAAAACCAAATAAACAAAAAATCTCAACAAAATAGACAAGACTGAAAATGGGTAAAAAACATGGCCAGTGTCCAGAAAGAAACAGGACAGATTCTATTGCAGATATCAATGACAACACATTTGTGTTCTGTCTGATATATTACCACTTAAAATGAGCTAACACAGGATGCTACTTAAAAAGGATTCATATTTCCTTAACGGGTCATGCCAAGAAGTGATAAATAACTAAGGTCTGGAGGAAGATGGGCTCTGACAAGACTGAAGTTACCTGTAACATTCCTTTAGCCTCTTTCCCAACAACTCTGGATCGCCACCTTCTGTGTGTTCTCTTTTCCTTCTTTGGGCTTTCAAAAGGTCCAACCTTTTAAAAAACACACAGGACAATAACAATAGAGACTGTCATAAATCTAACAACACCAGGAAACATCTTGATTCTTTAGGATTTGGAGTTATTTTTTGGAATTGTAAGGGAAAATAGTTTTTGGTTTTGTTTTTAAACAACAAACCTGCATAGCATTTATAGCAGGCGCTGAATATGTCCTGTGTAGAACATCCATGCTCTGTAACAACTGGTTCATTTCCAGTAAATATGTGTGACAGTTGGAGAGGTCTGTTTGGAACAAGAGAATATTTTCAGTTGCCCTAAAGTAACAGACACACTGACAGTTTTCTTTCTTTGTAGTTTAGTCCTATTGTAGCTAGCTTAAGTAATTCATTGACAAAAAGCATTATACTGCTGGATTAAATGATTGTATCCTATAGTCAAGTTCAAATTCAAAATATTGAAATGCATTTACATGGAGTGTATGATGATCATGATATCTTTTCCTAGCTGGATGCAGAAAAATGAGAATAATGTGCTAATTTCTGCAGTTTGAGATTTGTCCGAGCTCTTCATAGTGAAGGTAACAATGCCACAGGCATCAACACTGAATTGTGCATTCAGACTCAGAGGTGAGGCTCCTCTGCATTAGAGATGAAGCTCACTGGTAGGTAGAAATCTAACAAATATCACAGAAACTGCCAACATGAGAAAGATCTCCATGCTCTTAGGAAAGTATGAAAGAAGAAGGTGACTTTGAAGTACAAAGTCTTAGTGCTTTTTAAGTTACTAGGTTTTGGATGCTTCCCTTTTGCCAGCCTAAGGATGTTCAAATCTTACTACTGAACGTAAAGTTCCCATATAAAAGAAAACATCCTGAAATGCATTTGTTCCTTGAAGAACTGCCCACAATTGATAGCCCCACGTCCAAAATTACCAGTTCTTTTGCAAACAAATGAGTAACCACTTAATCAACAACCACCTCTTTCCTTCCTCCAGTTTCAGAGAAAATTCTAACAGTAATGACTACTTAGTGTATTATACTCTCATTGTTAAGAAAAACTAGGGGAAATATTAGACTACTTTCAACTTTCTTCAAATATCATTACCTCTTGAGCATTTTTCCATGTCTTCAGAAGACTGTAGCCAAGATGAAATCCTGGACTCATTACTCGAAAAAGAAAATGACAAATTACCTCCAGTTGACGTTGAATTCTGTTTGGTCAAGCTGCCTGCCTGTTCCAAAGAAGAACAAGTGAATTATTAACACACAATATTTTAATGTTGTATGCACAAATTCTGACAACCGACAGTTGAGGAACATGATCATGGAAAAGGACTGAAGGCATCAATTACATGGAGGGGAAAAAAATTGCATGATCTAGACTAGGTATTTAACACAGTGTCATGATAACTACTGTAACTGCTGTTACAAGCAGTAGAAAAACCTCAAGGAACCATGAAAATTTGCTGGAAACTAAATTTTGAGGAAGAGCAAAGTTCTGCATAAATTAAGTCAACTTAATACAGTCTTAAGCTGTGCCAAGGGAAATATAGGTTGGATATTAGGAAAAAGTTTTTTATGGAAGAAGTGATAAAGTACTGGAATGTCTGCCTGGGGAGGTGGTGGAGTCACCATCCCCGGATGTGTTTAAAAAAGGACTGGATGTGGCACTCAGTGCCATGGTTTAGCTGAGGTGTTAGGGCTGGGCTGGACTTGATTATCTTGAAGGTCTCTTCTAACCTGGTGATTCTGTAAAACAATTAAAATACCACATCTGAAGAGGACCAAATTCAGACATTCTGTTCCTCCTCCATGCTTCCTAAAGAAGCACCAAAAGTAACTTAGATGTAACACACATTTGTTAAGGCTATTTTTCAGTGTAAAAGCAAGATACCATTTAAAATTTTGACACTAGATGTCATTTAAAATTCTACACAAGGTTGAATGACTTCAGCATGGATTTGGCTTGACAGGCTTTAATACAGGGATAGTCATACAAGACCACCCCTTGACAACACCTCAGTAAACATTTTCACACTTAGTTCAATTTCAGCAGTGCCCATCATCAGATGATTCAAGAGGTGATGGAAATTCTGCATAAGAGCTAACTGAGCAGTATAATTAAATAGCTTCGAATGGAATTTTTACCCAGTGCTATTACCAGCTGATTGTGGCCTATAATGCTGTTTTCTTCTCTGATGTAACAACATATAATAGCCATTCAAATACCTAATTATTTGTGCATCTTACTAAACCTTTCATTTTCAAGAAAACCCAGGTCAGGAAGATGAACAAATCACATGCCTTGTCAACGTCTTGTTAATAATCAGTTTTAAACTCTTTCATCCTAGTGCCATTACACAGATATTTTACTGGTATGAGAAAAGCTGACTAAATTGTTTGGCTCTTCTCTGAAGCATACAATTTACAAATTTTGTTACCTCCTGCTCACCTTATATCAGAACTCAAGTAGTACTAATTTTAAACCTATTAGTAAGAAACTTTATCTACATCTCAGTCAGTTGCAACTTTCCTAGTTTGCCTTTTTAAGTTTACAACATAACCACCAACCTGAGTTTCAGAATAAAATAAAATGCACCATCCATGTGATGTCATTCAGTATTATGTCAGCATGCAAGAGCAGTAAGCATCAGTGAGCACACTTGTTTTTAAATTAATCAATGCAGCTTAGCTGGCTTATTCCTACATAAAGCTGTATGAGCTTTAGTCATATATTTAGACATATATATATATACACACACACATATCGAAATAATAATTTCGGCACTTTTAAAAGCACAAGTAAATGGAATTTAATGATGGGCAATTATATTGGAATTTTGTCAACCAATTCCACATTTATCTCTTCAGAAATTGGCCTCACTTAACTAACTTTTATAGAACTCATATACATAAGTGACATGAGCATGAGGAAAGAAGGAAATAGGGATTGCCAAGAAGCAGACAAGAAAGAGCAGTTTTCATAGTTTTGCTTTGGATCAGCACAGTTAAGCTTTAGAATCCAAGAATTCCACATAAACATGTGTAGATACCTACACCTGTCTCTCAACAACAATAAAAAAAAAATGTGAAAACTGATCAGGTGTTGCTGAAAAGCAAATAGAATGCAACTCAAAGTTCACTTGATATATATTTCTCAAAATAACCTGAGTGCTGGAGTGATATCAACTAACACCAAGCTAAGGCTGGTGCAAATTGGCAGACTTCCATTTAGCTTGAGCACAGCTAAGGTGATTAACTGCAGCTTAAGAACTATCCCCTTCTATTTTTCACATGAAAATAAGTAGGGCTTCTTTGCAGTGCAAATCTGGATTAATAGTCTGAATTAAAGTCTTTCATGCCAAAGAAGAAATGTCTAGTTTCCTGACAGCAAGCATAGATTTTAGATATGCTGGTCACATAGGTTTCTTTGGTTTGGGTTTTTTTGAGGGCACCAGCATAAACATACCATGGACTTTGCAATGTTCCACTTCTGCCCTTGATATTCTTCCCCACTTCTATCCCTGCTGTCTTTTGGGAGAAAATAACTGAACGTCCACAGGAGATTTGCCATTCCCTTGCAGCCACTGCCTCAGGAGAGCAGGCTGTCAGAGCCACGGAGCTGCTGGCACACCAAATGCATGCAGACAACTCTCTGCAGAGCGGCCTTGTTACCGCAGGGTGAGTTATTGTTCCTTCAGCTGCCCGCTCACACACAGCCCCTCCCTCTCCACCACGAGCAAAAAGCTGTTCTGACACATGTCTGTGTTTGCTAAAACCCACTCGGTTACAGGATAAAGTGATGAACTGCGGGTATTGGGGAACAAGCCTATTCACATCATAAAGTAATTACACCAGGGAAAAGAAAGCCTTAGAGAGAAGGAGAAGGAGGGCATTGCTGCTTGAGAGTCTTTCTGGAGCTGACAGAAATAGTTACTACATTCCAACTGTAGTAACACAGAACAGGGTTTTTTTGATTCCCAAAAGCAACCGGTGATTCTACATTGGAGAAGAGCTGCTTTGGGTGAAGGTCAGCCAGTACAGAGAGCTGAAGGCACAGAGGCTGTGCTCAGGCACAGAGGCTGTGCTCAGGCACAGAAGACGCACCATCTTCCGTGAAATTGCAAAGAGGCCATTTATAGGATTGGACTGAGAATGCGTCAGGTCATCTGTGAAGCTAATTCACAGACTTGACCAAAAGAAACTAGACCAAAAGAGGCTGCTGACTCGACCCATCCAGACCCATATCCACCCACAGCACAGCCCTCAGATGATCTGAATAATAAATCACTTAAAAACGTAAATAGTGGTCCCAGTTGATGGCCTCTTGTATATTTCCTATATACTCCTTATTAAGTAGTCAGCTTCATTCATGTAAAAAAGTGAGAAATAATGGATATTCAGCAAAATGCTAAGGGGAAAAAAATACTTAGCTGAGTACTCTTCTGTGACTAATATTCACCAGCACATATCAGACAAATACTGATATATGTCCCAAAAATTATGAGGATTATAACTCAAAACACAGCTTTGAAATTCACTGTGAAAAAAAAGTCATTTACTGGATTAAAATAGCGACAAACTACTATAAAATTTAACAGCATCATAAAGGAAACTGCTTGGGTGTAAATCAATAAATAATAAATTTTCCTCTTGACATTTTAGACCATAACTTAAGTGCCACCCAAACTTCCATTATGCTCTTTATTTAATGAACACAGATTAGACTAACTTCATTCCTCACGAAAGCTCATTATTTATAAATAAAAACTATTACCTTTCTACCTGGAGTAGAATCACAGAAAGCAGGGACAGAGTCCGTAGTAGTAGACGCGGGGAAGAAAATATTATTGGCGTCATGAGGAAACATGGAGATTTCATTCTGACGGTACATTCTGTGATGGCGAAGTTTTGCTACCCACTCATCAAACAGCTCCTGAGACTTCACCTACATAAAATTTCAGGGTTGATGACATTCACATTCAAAATAACTAACAAAGAAAGAAATGATAGCATTTTGTGCTCTTAAGATAGGTAGCCTGGCTGACTTTTACTGGCAAAGTATTAGGAAAGTTTTTCTAAGGATGCTCCTACCAAAATGCACGCTGTATGAGCTTAGTCATGACAGAAAACTAATCACAAGATAAAGTCAGGAAAAAAAAAGAAACTACAGTTAGCAATTATGCCTTCCAATGCAAAACACAATACTAGAGAAATTTACAGATTAAAAAAATCCTTAAAATTTGAACAAACCCCCTCACATTTAATTTTTCATTTCTTAATTGCCATAGTTAAAGCTAGATCAGTGTTTAACTAATTACAAAGAGAAACTTGATTTTGGTGATGTATTTTAAAACAATCAATTCCACAAGTATAAATCCCCATACTTGACTATGGAAAATATTTCCTATGGATAAGACAAGGATGAAGATACAGCTACTGAAAATAAAAACACTTGTGCAAGAAGTGAAAAAAGCGTTGCTAAACCTGAGGCATCTTCAAGGTTTCTGCTCAGAACCAGGTTACTGATTCTGGGCCCTGAAACAGTACAATAAGACCTCTCAAGTTATTAAGTGTAAACTAATCTGATGAGACTAAGAAGTTATTAGTGTAGCTAACAGACCTCTTGCTGTCAAAAAATAAAGCGCTCCACCAAACACAGCTTATGTTTTTGTTATAGCCTTGCTCCCAAACTCATCTTGAAGACCTACTTTCAGGTGGTATATCTGCTCCTCTGTATCCAAATCTATACATTTTGTTGATTTCTTTACAGACATGACAGAAAGTCCAACATCAATACAGCCATGAAGCTTTCCTCTCTCTATCTGCAAAAGAGTAAGAAGTAAAAACACAATCACTCCAGACAAAAGCAAAAGGATAAACATTACCTTCTGAAATCAGCATTTCTTGCCCTCTCAACCTACTGTTCAGAACTGCTGAATACTCTGTTTCCCATTGCCAAAAGTACCCCTACTGTTTGAGTTATAATTATGGTTATTTTGGATAAAAGAGTGCTGTTACTTTATAATGGCCTTAAAGGCTTTCAGATCACTTACATCAGCTCGGCATTTGGAATACTTCAAAATCCCTCTGTCCAAAAAGAAGTATCTCTATAAATAGAAATGTTGAGAATTAAAAACAAATAAAACACACCAAAGAAGCCACGAACAGAAAAAATATCACAAACACATCCTCCCCCCTTCCATTTCTTTGGAGAAGACTTTCTCTGCTTTTATGTAACCTTTTTGTCACAAAACCACACCAAGTAAGTCCCACTCAAGCTTTCAGATACACATTGCTTTCCTACCTTGTGCCAGCCTTTCAGAGGCCATTTCCTCTTTTTCAGCAAGCAGCCCTCCTGCTTCTGTGGCTCCTGGGTACAATTCATTGCTCCCCGGAGTCCTTCTACAATTTCCCAGCTGTCCTGCTTAAACAGAAAATCCAAATGTAGATCTTATTTCTTCCAAAGAACTGAATTGTTAAGAGAGATTCAAGAAGAAGAAGAAGGCTATAAGAAAAAAAAGACAAAACCCAATTGATGTTGAAATATAACCAAGGATCCATCTTTACACTTCGTTATGTATCATCAGAGATACATAACGTTCTTTTTAATTTTGATAGAAACAATACCACTAAACAAACCACAATTTTTATGACACCATCCTTCACTGGCTTGCCAGAATTTTCTATGTATCTTTTCCTGCACATACATACACACAGTGCATAACCATAGCATAGTCACAATTCAGCAAAACACTTTCTCTCATCAGAGACAGAAATAGCCTATGTTAAAAGGATAGCTTTTCTTGGTTATGAAGCAAAAAAATAAGACACTAAAAATTAAAACCCTTTTCTATAAAACTCTTTTGTCCATACTCAGTAACTCAAGGTTTTGTGTTTGGTGCAAATTGCAGCCTCCTAAAGTAAAAATAATAAAATAAATTAAATAAAACTAAACTAAAAACCAAATTTAAAAGCCAGGGAAGTAACTCAAGTACTATGAGGAATAGGACATAAATGGAAACTACAAGAAACACAGAAGTCACACGTCATCAGATAAAACTAATTAAAAGCAAATTTCTCTTTTTTGCCACCAGGATCTCTCAAATGAAAGACCCTGCAGCAACAAAACAGAGAAGAGTCTAAATTTCATAATATTTTTATAGTTTTTATTTATGGAACAACTACAAATGACAATATAACATGAGTTCCAAGATTTCTGATCAGAGATGTCATGAATTATTTATGGCCAGGATTTGGCATATGTAGAATTATAAATAACTGACAGGAAATGGTATGTGCTAGTACCATCCCACTATATTTGGAAAAAAAAAAAAAACTTAAATACATATAATAACAAAAAAGGTCTAGTATGAAGCACATTAGGGAAAAGAGAACTATTCTAGGTAGGTAAATACTCATGGTGCTCCCTGTAAGATACATAGGGAAGTATTCCCTAAAAGAACTTGACTGGCTTAAAAAAACCACAAACCACCAACTTAAAAAGAAAAATTAAACAAAATTAAACAAAAAAAATCAGCAAGTGTGCTAGCTGTCCTCCTTAATCAATCTTCAGAATCCTTAAAATTCATCTCTATAAACCCAGAAAGAAATTACATCAGGTAATATGTTCATTACTTGTATAATAAGGCATTACAAGCAAACCATCTTTGAACAGGCATCTGTGAATTCCACCACACTATTGGTGGCACTCCATTATTTCTCTGTTATTTTCCTTGTGCCTTATTAATAGAACAAACTGGTAAGCTGCTCTGCTTTTCTGTTTGGAGTTTAGTCTCCCAACACTCACCACAAATAGGCCACAAGCAGTGGAAATGTGGGGCTGAGCAGTTCCTGTCACTCAATACTCTACAGACCATCCAATGATCTTGTACCACCTCAACACAAGTCAAAAGTGCAGTTGTCCTTAGCAAAATGTTTATGAGGGAACACATTTTGTCACATAATTCTAATCAAGAACTGATGGGAATAGCTGCGAGATTAAGAAAAATGTTGTTTATGATTTTGTTTCTTTGTTCTTGAAAGTAGCCAGAAGAACTTAGAAGCTGCTTTGCCCAAATACCAAGCAAGCTGTTTCCCTTGTCTTGCTAAAATATATTAAGCTGCAGTACCCAAGCATGTAACTTTTCCACTGAGAATTAATCTGGTAGTAGTGAACAGTAGATCCTTTTTAATATTCTATTGTTGTACCTAACGAAAGAACTTTCTCCAGCTTTGGGATTGAGTTTTCACAGAGTCTGGCCAAGCATAAACACAGTGTAGCATGGAAAGAGTGGTCTGATTGCAGGAAACAAGCAGAAATGTGATCTCAGTCAAGGAAGATTTACAGTAACATAGATTAGCTCGGGTTGGAAGGGACCTTACAAAATCATCTAGTTTCAACACCTCTGCCATGGGCAAGGACACCTTCCACTAGACCAGGTTGCTTAGAGCCCCGTTCAACCTGGCACTGCCCACTTCCAGGGCTGGGTCATCCACAAGTCCTCTGAGCAACCTGCCTCAGTGGGCTCACAACTTTCACAGTAAAATATCTCCTAACAGCTACTCTAAATCTCCCTTCTTTCAGCATAAGATCATTCCCCTCATCCTATCACTATCTAAAAGATCATTCTCTGTCTTTTTTATATGCCCCATTAAGTAGTCAGAAGGCTGCAATGATTCACCATGGAACCTCATCTTTCCATAAGGATAAGCTTAGAAAGAAAGGGACTCCTGAAATGAGACAGACCCATGATACTGGGTGTATGAGGTGAAGAGAAAGGAATCAGATGAGAAATAGCTCTGCCAATTACACCCATCTGGAATAAACACAGTGTTAATACTTTTGATCAAAATTTTTAATACAGAATGCAACGTTCCCTGCATTACAACTCCAATTTTGCCTGGACATCTCCTGCAGCACAGACACAAGGTGTCTCTCATATTCCTGCAGGAGAGTCATATTTATCACGGTTCTTCAGGGGATAAGGGTGGCCTAGAATGTGCCTTCTCAAATAAAAAGTGTGAAAATCGGAAGAAAAGCTGAAGTGGAAGCACTGCTTCCCCTCAAGCAGGCTTGACAACCTGCCAAATCTCAGGTAGAAGGCAAGACTGCTACTCATCTCTCTACCCTGGAAACATCACACTTCAATTGTCAGCTGTACATAACAGTAGCTTAGTTGAATTAGAAATGGATCCTCTTAAAAGCTCATAGAATTAAAGGTTTGGGGATCTGCTGGACACATGCAAGGTGCCATGATGCATTAATAGAATCTGGTCCTTTTCCATATACATCGTTCCAGGAGAATCCAACCTTTCCCACCTGAACAAACGCTCATATTTTTTTAAAACACTGCTGCTGTGACTGGTTTTGGATTCATTTGCTCGACACAGACCCTACAGATCTTGACCAGGTTTTTTGTTTTGCAAGAAATTTGACACCTCACTGAATGAGGAAAAAGCATCAGCTGGCTATTCCTGGGAGCAGCTGCAGACGTGAAAGAAAACTGCTTACTCTCTAAAACTAAGGCAAATGAATCAGGCTGGTCAATTATCATCTCTACTCATCCCTCTGAAATAGCAGAGGAGCAAATTGAAGACAAAGGCTTTCCTGAAACATCCACATTATACTCTCTTTTGCTTATTCTTACCCCACAATAGGGAACTGAAAGAGATAGCCCAAAACACGGCACTAACTTGAAAAAAAACAATGACAGCCCCTCCCCCCCCAAAAAGACCCCCAAACTCCCAGATGAATGGCATTAACAATTCTAGCATAAGTCTGATGTATAAATTGGTTGTGTTTTAAGATTATGACGCTACAAAGATTTTGCACCATTATGGGCCAAAATCTACACAAAATGATCAACACTGAATTTGCTGCCCAGGAAGAAATTTCACTTGAGGCTAAGAGGGGAAGAAAATCATTACTTTTCTCACGTCCAGAGGTGCGTATTTCAGATCAGCACTGAAAAAATCCCCTTGTATGCACTCCTTGTCTCATACTTGGTCTGTGGCTGAGGAAAAAACTCATAGACTTTGTTCTTCTGAGATAAGTCCATTATTAGGTAAATGTATTAATTTTCTTTGTTTGATACAATAAAACCCTTCTCATTTGCTGCAATATTCTGCACCATACAGCTCCTTAAGGCAAATTGTTTCAGGGGAAAGTATGAAGCAATGATTCTGAATGGCTCTCAGACTGACGCTTGCAGTTGCAGCTCCCTGAACAAAACAGATGACAGTGCCACACTTTCTTTCAGTGCAAAATGCAGTCAGTTGCACCAAATATTTTGAACTGCCAAAAATAGAAGCCTGCTTTTTGGAGGATAAGGGTTGGCATCAGCTGCAACTATGGCATTTGTTACGGTTCATAAAATTGGCAGAAATTATTTAATTTTCTTTTATGGAATATGAGGGTTTTTTAAACAGTTCTCCTGTCACAAAGCTTTTCCCTGGTCGATCTATTTTAAAAGTTAGTTAACATATTAGATCTAAAAATAACTAGCACAACATACCTTCTTTTGATCACAGGTCAATTTAAATTTAAGGAAGGTCAAAACTGGTTTTCTTGCCTCACAATACCGAATTTGAGTTGTGTCTCTGCGGAAGAGATTCCTTTCCATAACTGAAGGAGAGGGGGAGAGAAAAGTAAAGAGGTGGGAAGTGGCAGTAGCCTCCAACTTTTCATGGGGCTTCAAAGTGAAGGTGATTTTAGTGGAAGAGGATTAACTGTTTAGTAGAGGAGGATTAACTGTTAACCTGTTCAGTTCAGCAAATGCACCACATCAGGCAGGTGGAAAGCATCAGCAAAGGAATGAGTGGATCCCTCAAAATCCTGCAGCGCTGCTTAAGCCAACTCCTTTCTAGCACAGTGGCTCATTTTCTGCATCACAGGAGTCATGCTCCACACAAACAGCCCTCCAACATGTAACTAAACTTGAGCAGAAACAGCAGCCTGGTGCTACTGTGCTTCCATATCTCAACCTCAGGTCACTTGTTTGGTGCTGGCATACACCAGCAATAAAGTCTGTGTCTAGGAAATCAAGAGAGACTCAGAATTCAGATCCTGATATTTTTGGGACAAACTTTACCCTGCTCCAATTCTTCTTCCCCCTATAATTTTCAGATGTTCTTTCTACTTAATCAGATTCAAAGAAGTGCTGCATCAGAGCAGCAGCACAGAGAAAAGCATCTGTCAGGAAGATCTGTCACTAACCCAAAAGCCACAAGCATGAGAGATGCAAGTGTTTGAAGGAGGAATAAGAAGCCCTCCATGGAGACGGAATATGAAGAAAAGAATATCAAAATCATAGCATGTCACTCCATAACCTGCACAGAACCTGGCAACATCATTTAAACTTTCAGGATACTATTAATAAAAAAGTATCACTAACGAGTGTTACATTCCACTATTCTACCAGGATTTAGAAACAAACACCAAAACAAATCCAAACAAAAATAAAAGCTCCTGAAGTTTATTGTCCATGTGGTCCTTTTTTGATTAGGGGATTTTTAACAGTTTCCTACAACTTTAGATGGTTGCTGTTTTCTTAATAGAACACCTAAAGTATTGTCATTTAAACTAATATACAGATGGAAAGGGCAAATAAATGGCATAAGTATGGTTCCTTATATTGGCTGTATTACACACCAGTGGATTTAGTCATACTCATGTAAATCATATTATTTAAATAATAAAATATAACACTTGATAGACATGAACTGTTGAACAGACAATACCAAATCTTTTAAATTATGCTTTTCAAAGATAATCTCATATGGAGGATAGAAAAGATAACATAGCAGGAAAACAAAAGAGACATCCTGAGAGCAAGGATTTTATTGTTCAGCATACTAGAAATGCACAGCATTTCTCACAAGCACAGCACTTTAAAAGTCATAAATTGTTCAGACATTTGTCTGCCTTGCCAACTGTATGAACGGGGCCAGAAGTCCTAGAAGAGCAGGTGCTGTTTCAAAACACAGCTGAGGACTCCAAAGCTTTCGGGGGATTGAGATGCTCAATTCCAATTAAAATTTCTGCCTGAGGCAGCTTCAAGAGCTCCACTAGGCCAGCATTTGCACAGATAAAAGTTTATGTTGAGCACTTTGCTCATGACTTTGCAAACATGGGTTGAGCACATTCAAGTTGCGGCTGCAGGTCAGCATTTCTTGCCCACAAACAAAGCTGTCTCCAGCAGCCTCACCTGTCAGGTACAAACACTTGTAGACATGTCTTTTGAAACAGAGAGGTTTAAAGATTAGCATCATCTCTGCAGAAAACAAAGCAACCTTTACATTTGGCAGGCAGATGCATCATATTACACAAATACTCATTTTGCTATCTATGGTTCTACAGCAACAACCAGCACACATGGGCATTCAAGGAAGCCCTGTGTTAGGTTCATGAAAAATGAATTATCTTTCACACATGCATGCACACCTTTCCTTGGAAACTTGAAATAAGCAGAGCAGTTACACAATGTTCTACCACAAAAGTAGTGCTTAACAGAAAAGGTTGGGAATTTCAGAATCAAACCACTGAGACCCAGATGCTAGAGCAGCTCTATTTCACTATCAAGACACTATACATACAATAGGATAGAAATCAAAATTCACTGTAAGCATTCCAATTTTACACACCCTGCTATTCAGTAATATGTTTACCACATTTGACTCAAACCAAAATGCTGCTACCAACAAAAAAAAAAAAAAAAAAAAAAAAAAAAAAAAGTGAGGAAAGCAAAAAAAGTGGTGAAATAAATCAAGAGAGCAAGAGGAAAACAAGGTTTAAGAGATTTGCAGATATCCAAGGGCAAAAGTAACAGCCAATCTCAGCAATGCTTTCAGCTTGGTGAAAAACGTACCTGCCGACTTCCCTGCTTGGAGGAGCAGCTGCTAGTACTTCTTGAAGGAGACAACATTTTCTGGGATGCACCAAAGTTTTTTTCTTCACTCATGATCCAATACTATTTGTTTCACATAAGCTCACTTAGACCACCATGAAAAGGTAATTTGGAAAATGTGTTGGAAGACTCCTCAGAGAAACACTGAATTCATCCTTTACCCAAATGCAGTCCAGTGGCATGATCTGTATCCCATGGAAACTCCTAAAAAGAAAAAAAAAAAAAAAAGGCAAGTTATCAGATGCTGCCTCTTGCTGCCATATTCTAGCATGAATCATAATAAAGCCTTTGTTAACACAAGCTGAGCACTTTACTGTATTTTATAAGAAATAAATTGAGCAATTACTTTGGGATAAATTTGCAAACCTCAAACAGGAATGACATAGATTTTGGGTCCTAAAAACATTTTTATTGTTGCTATTTGTTCAGAGGACAAAGTACAGTATCAAGCATCTTTTTACACATTTGAATTAATTTTTAAAAATTAATAAGATTTTACACACACAAAGAAAACCATAAATATCTATATGAAATTGCCCAAAAGTGAGAGGCAAACATTCAACAAAATGTCACCAAAAAATGATGGTGTAATCAAATAAATGTCTCTTTTTCTCTGTTCCCTGATAATTTAAATAACTAAGCATGGCTTCACGTTATAACAAAAACCTCTACATAAAAGAGTAATACCTAAAAGTAGTGAGCATGAAAACTTAGCTGTGTAGGGCTGTGCATGACCACTTTTATTTGGAATCAGAAATCTCTATCTACTGTCACATCAGTCATCTCAGAGAGTGACTGGAAGAATGATTAACAGTCTGTTTAATAACAGTGCTCCTTGCAGCACATGCAAATAAAAGTCATGCCAGGAACTCCCAGTAATGGAGTTCCAGCGTGGGTAAAAGTTGTCATGGTAACTGCATACTTTCAAAAAAAACCCCAAAACAAAACAACAAACAGAGGACATTACAAAGGGTGATGCTTTTCAAAACTTGAGGTGGCTGTATAAATTGTGTATCACTTCAAATTTTATTGCCTCAGGCAAAGAATTGACTATTAGGAAGAGTCCATGAACAACCACTGAGAAAGGTAAGGAAGTTTCCACAGAAGGAAGAGATTTCATTGCCCAAACAGGGAGGTACTACTTCACAGTGCCCTTGCTTGCACTGTCACAACAGTCCTGAGCTGGGATCACTGATTATTGAAGTTTGCCATTCATTTTTTCTTGAAGAGGTTTACATTCTATTCTGAGAGAAGCAATAATTTCAAATCCCTAGTAAAACATTTTGTGCATTTTAAGAATTTATTTTCCTTAAAAAAAAAACAAACCAAAAAAAATACATCAAGAGCCACAGACAAGAAAAACCAACCAGAACACAAAATTAAAACCAGATGCTATATTTAAGATGAAGACAACAGTCTGCAGCAGAAAACCTCTCTCTCTGCAGCTGTAGTCTGAAGCATCCAGCTTCTGAACAGAAACCTTTTCCAATCTACAGTGCTTTCTGGCAATATAGTTTGCTGTAACATTTCAATCAGCATGCCCTCTTTTCACCTGAAACACAATCTCTCCTTATGGCATTTACTTTACCTAGTTAGAAATACTCAGTTGCCTCCAGAATAAATCTGTGATACAGCCCCAACCTCCACAACTGAGGTGAGAAATTAACTCTCCTGGAGTTCTTCCAGCAGTGAAGGTGAGTCAGCTTGGTAAATATTCCAGGAACCATCTGAGAGCTACAAAGACAGTGAGCACAACAAAGGCCAAAAAAAAACCCAGAACAGGCATGTGACAGCAAGGTCTCTGTGATTTGGGCCCAACATATGGACTTTAGACTGAAGGTATGACTGAGATTAGGAGTAGTACATTTTGGAGAAGATATGGTCACTTCCTTTCTGGAAGATAAAATTTTGTGGCATTTCATTAAGAACTAGTTTCACAGGTTTAGATTTATTTTACTTTTTTTTTTTTTAAGCAGGTTAGAAGCATCTCAGGTTTTTAACTATGGAGTAAATATAAAGAATAACTTTCTTCCTTACTTGCAAGCTCCATTTAGCAAAACAATTTAATGGTAACATCTGAATTAACAAGCAAAGGTCAAACACTCTCAACAAAAACAGAAGCACTTTTCCTGTAAACTCATCTTTCAGATACCCTCTTGAAACCAGGCAGCAGGTGCTGTGCTTTGCTTCTGGAACACCCTTTGCTCAGATAAATCCCTGTTCTCCTCAGTACTCTTGTTCAGAAAGAGCACCTCCAGCTTTCACTGGTGACTATCTGGCATTCTGGCAGATTGGCAGAGTTCATGGCAAGAAAAGCTCTAATTTGCAGCAAAATGCACTGAAAATTACTGCCATCAGTACCTTGTGGGTATAGCTCCAGGACACACTAGATTTAAGATGTTCAATGCCCTTTGCTTGTTTGAACATACAGCACAGTAGTTGTGATGTCCTGGAAGTGTAAAGTGACTCAAAATAACCCTAAAGGTCTCTTTGACTTCAACACAGAGAGAAGCCATATCATAAAAGATTTCTATAATCATGTTTCTGGTGTGGAGTCTAAATGAACCTAAGGTTTGGCTACACTGATGTTTTAGGACAGAGCAGAGGGGTACTTCCTCTGCAAATCTCCTGTAATAACAAGGTTTGCACTGTAGGGCAGTCTTGGAACATGGAAACTGAATCCCTTTTGGCTTAAATGTGCTCCAGGACTGCATCCAGTGCTCAAAGCATTGAGTCCACAGCACCAAACTAGAGCTAGTCCTGACGAGTCTTATGCAGGGGCTGATGTAACATCTTCCAAGTGATTGACTACCAGGATCCAGTTTTACTGCACTGCTCCACTTGCTAACATTGACGTCAGAGAGACACAGACTTACACCACCGAAGAAAGCACTTAAGGTCTCCTAGGGCAATGTCATTTGTCCTTTTGGAATCAAAAAGAGTGAGATGGGCATGTTTCCAGAATTCAAATGAGCTGGAGATGACTCACTACCTAACAAGAGGTGCCTGAACAAGGAGCAAGAGACAGGTGAGGTAAATCCGGCAGAGTGCACCTGAAGTATTCTGTCACTCTACTTCCAAGTTGGGCTTTTGAATTTTCGTTTATTCCTTCAAAAGAATTACTGCATGGGCTGGACAAAAAGCTTTTCTTACCAGCCCCGAAGAATTCAGGAGTGAAAAAGGTATCCTTTCTCCAAAGTGAGAGACTATTTATTCTATTGGTGTTTCCCAGTAATTTAACTTACTACCTTGAGACTTCCAGATTTGAGCATGAAAAAGCATATGTGAATAATAATCATGGCCCCAACTCCTCTGTAAAAACTGTTGTGTACTCCAGCAGCAATTTTGTGCTCCTTTCTTAAAATTCTCTTCAAGATTAGAAGAGAAAAAAGAACACTGTGGCTGCCCTTCAGCAATAACTCACTTATTCTTCTAGGAAGGTGAGGAAACAGTGATCCTGCATCCCAACTTGACCAGCTTTCAGCAGTAGTGACTGGACCTCTCTAAGGCAAATGATATTTTGCATTACCTGTGGAAATTAGAGCCACAAGGTATAAGAGCAATTACAACTTTAAAGCAAGCACAAAAAGCAGCGTTATGCTAATGAAGCGAAGATTGCAACTAAAATTGATTTTTAAGGTTATCATGATCCAATTGCTTCACATTCATTAAAACTTGCTCCTTTCCATGCCACAGGATGGCCTCAGAACTGTATTTGTTCCCACATTTCTCTGGAGCACACAGGGCCACTTTCTTTTGTCTGCTCCAAAAAGATAACTCAAAGGTGTGAGGCTGAGGCAAATCCAAATAAATTTAGGACGGCAATTTTCACAAGTGCTAAGTATTGGCCTAATTCTTTTCTATAAAGTCAACAGCTGCAAAAGTAGGCCAAGAGTACCTCTGCAAATGACCTCACCAGGTGCATTTTGAAGAATTAAGAATACATGAGTATCAGTTATTAGTTAGAGCTACTACACCATAAGATGATAAACAGCACTTATCTCTACTTATCATCTGCTACTAAGAGCCTTATCATTCTACATCAATTAAAGCTAATGTAGACTTATGATATGTAAAACAGGAACACAATTCTTTTTTTAAAAGAAGTACCATACCAGCTAGTCCTCAAACCTTTAAAATTGCACAAGTTCAAAGCAGCCTTGCAGTCTTATTTCATCTCTCACAACTCTCAAAACAATGAGCTTACAACAAAATCAAAGATTTTTTCACGTCTCATAAAAAAAGAGAAGTAAAGTTCAGAAAAAAATTATGTATAACTGCAGTAAAAAAAAAAATCAACATTATGCATATATTTTTGCCATGGTTCTGGAGGAAAAATAAAGCCATAACAGCTGCTTCAAAGCTGATTCAGCATTGAAGGAACACTAGAGACTTTGAGAAGCAGAACTGGAAATGTACATCTCATTTTGTAGTCAATTAAGGTTTTTTGGATAGAAGAATAGAAACAACGTACAGCCTGATGAGAGTCAGGTGGATACAGCAAGAATGGAACTGAGCAATCCCAATCAGTTGCAAGCAACATTGAGTGACTTTCACAGAATTAAAAAGGACTTTGTGTTGAAGCCTTTGCTCTCCAGCTATTATTAAATTGCATTCACTCACGTCGCCTGGATAAACAAAGCAATAGTCTTTTCCTAGTATTGCTTTCATGTCTCTCTCTGTTATAGTTCAATTTGCCAGCTTTAATCTACCCTGGTGTCTCATCTGGCTCAAAATAGGAAAGAATTATTTATAGGCTACGGATACACCATGTACAACTACAGGAGATGTCTTTTCAAGGCAGGTATTTGCTGTTCCTCAGTTACTGTAAGATTCACACTACTGAAGGTCAAAGCACATAAATCCTGTTCTGTTACTAGCTATTCTCTTTACTAAAGAAAACTTGCATAAACAAATAAAAGCAGTTTAAAACAACTCTTGCTGATAGGTTATTAAACCTATCTTTGAAAGAAAAAGTCCAAACAGCTTAGGGAAACTAACAATAACAGGAAGCATTTCAGAACTGCCTTCCATCAGATAGGTGCTCACCCAAATCACAACTTGAGCAGATGTTTTCATCAGCCATGAAAAAATACTACTCTGTATGAAGTAGTCTGTGATGCAAAGAAACATCCATCTAGTCTGTCTCCTTAAGGAGGCTTTTGTAGCAATTTGATATTGCTATGTCAGTGACCCAAAAGAGGAAAATTTAGTTCAAAGAAAACTCTCTAATTGTCTAATCAAAGCAGACAGAGAGGGAAAGGGGAAAAGCTAGACAAACAACAACCATACTGCATTTAACAACAGATTGCTTATCATGCATAATGGTCATCACTTGATGAAAGAAAATCCTGTATGCTCTAGTGCACAGAAAGCAAAAAACACCCCCAAAACCAGAAAACAAACCACAAAACAAAACCCCAGAAACAATCCAGTAGAGTACATCCCAAGAGAGACATCAAAGAACATGCTTCAATGTCTAGTTGGACTTTCCTGAAGCAAAGCAAATATCTGCTGCTTCACTAAATCTTGGGGCAGACATATCAATGCTTACATTATGAAAATCTTATACAGATTTAAAAATAGGTCATTCAGCATCCTGAAATATGAGCATATATAAAAATACCACCTTTTCCTCACATCTGCCACAGAAACTGACTATAATACTGCACATGACATGATTCATTTTAAATGCATACTCTTGACACTGTTTCCATCCCCCTAGGAGATCTGTGATAGATTGCACTTGTACCAAAAAAACGAAACTTACTGGGTACATAAACTACACAGACATGTTAGAAGCCTTGGTGATGTGTGATACAGAAAATACAGGCTGTAATGGCAATATTTTTACAGTAATTAGTCACCTGTCATACTACCCTTTCCACCCAAATTTCAATTGCAGTTGAGAATCATAACTAACAGGTGTAACCTAGCTCAAAGTCAGGTCCTAAATAATTAATATTCCTCTTCTCTCCTTGCCCCTTTCAGAAAGAGTCTTGCCTAGGGCTTGCCTGGCAGCTCAGGGCTCACCAGCAGGCCTGGGGGGCTGCACAGCCCCTTCCAGCTCTTGGCATGGCTGAACACTTGACCAGTAAGCCAAAAGCTGGGGGACCACGAGAAACAATTTGTGACCCAGTAAAAGAGGGGTCCACAGTCTCCCTGCTAAGGGGGTAGAGCACAAAACAGCAGCTCCAGAGCTGTGATCAAAGCTTAGACCAGGAGCAGATACACTGCACACAGCCATGCTAAGGAGGCAGACAGTCCTGTCTCTGCTCAAATAAATCAGGAGCAGGTCTGTTTGCACCCAACTGCTGCTCAGCTAGAGAAAACCTTACAAAAGATGATCAGGCAATTAAAGAGAGAGAGGAGGAGAGAGAGAGAGAGAGAAGCATATTATAATTTCCAGTAAGGAAAATAACAGGCACATGGTGTCTCTTTACAGTCTGCACTAAAAACCTTGGAAAGGCCCATCTCTCAGTGATAACATCCCTGAGTGGGAAACATTTGGCAGGAGCTTGGTTGTCTTTCATTTTTCTGCTCTTACTACTTAAAGTTTTGCTTTGTTCACTAAAACAAAGATATTTCGCTGTGCCCTGAGGCTTATACGTTTTCAAAACTGCAGTCATTATTGCTAAAGTGTTACTGAAAAACACATTGTTGTCCCCGATTCAGTTTTGATAGGCACAATGTTAGCTCTGGAAATATCTGTCCGTCTGCCAACATGCAGTAGATCAAGATCTTAAGACAGAACTGCCTCTACATCAAGAAAAAGACATTACTTTTCTGTCACATCATTGGAGGCATCAGTGTAACTTTGAATCAGACTGGTTCCTCGTGCATAAATCCATCAAGGCCAGCATAAAACAATTTCTTTTATTAAACTAGCTGACATAATTGGTTTAACTACGGAGAAAGAAACCTAAACCCAGTCACCTCCAGTTTCAAGGAGAACAGCAAATACAAATAGTGGAAGAGTTTTGGTGGCCCAGGAATGATCCTCACCAAAGTCTGAAAGAAAATATCATGCGGGTGCTACGACCAGCAAACATAACACAGATTCTTTATCTTATGCAGGAAAGCTAGACATGTTTATTAAAGAGTGGCAGGATCCAACAAACCTGCTTTGTCCTCTTTGATGTGCTATTTTACCTTTCACACTTTGGCACCATCTACTTTCTAAAAAAACAAAAACAAAAAAACAACCCCAAAACACATGAAAAACAACAAAAAACCCCCACCAAACCAACAAAACAAAAATTTTGATTCCCCTCTTAGAAATCTGGTTTTCCATGATACATTGGAATTGTCATTTGTCCTGTATATCACTAATTGCTAAGAGAAAAAAGGTACAAAAGAAACAGCTCTTCCCTTTGAGAACATTTAGTATTTTTCCTTTGTAAGCAGGCCTATTATCTCAAAATTTAAATCTTATTAACTTTAATAACTGTGGTAACAAGGTTCAGTTTTTCCTAGGATGCACAGAAATTCCTTCCTACATTTTATAAAGTGCTATGATGATGAGTTAGAAAAATGTCATATTTCTTCTTCTTGATCAACTTAATGTATCTTTAGAGGCTTCTGTCTCTAAGTCCACTCCAGGACACCTTTTCCAGTGTACTTTACAACATTAGTATTTATATATGTAGCACTACAGCTTTAATTATTATGTAGAATTTTTTTTACAGAAGGTCTTTCATATTAAGAGAGCTTGAAACCACAAAAGAGGTGTGTGGTGTTCTAAACACGGGCAGGTAGCAGTGTTAACTCTTTCTAATACCACCTTAGGTGAGAGGCCACTAATTTCTTAACACCATGTTTCTAAACACAATGTGCAAACAAACACCAACACTTTAGAAATGCATTGTAGGAAATAATAACATAAAAAGTATCCTGAGGACAATTAGTACTACAAGTACTAAGTAATTTTATTATTAATGCCAAAAGGTAGGACTTTGCTAATTCCAAGTTTTCAATTAAAAAAAAAAAAAAAGCTAGCATGAAGGAAAAAAAACATACAGAGAACCATAGAATCATTAAATGGCTTAGGTGCTAAGGCTCAAAGGGACCTTAAAGATCAACCAGTTCCAACCCCCCTGCCATGGGCAGGGACATCTTCCACTAGACCAGGTTGCTCAGAGCTTCATCTAACCCAGCATTGAACACTGCCAGGGTTAGAACACACATGGTTTCTCAGGGCAACCTGTGCCAGTGCCTCACCACCCTCACAGCAAAGAATTTCTTCTTAATATCTAACCCAAAACTCTCACATAAATGTGTTCATTTTACATACAAATTAAAACTGTTAAGGCTTTACTGGGAGCTTCTCCAGGACAGACAGAAGGATGCCTGCAGCTGTCCCTTTGCCTGGAAACACACATCACCCACGCCCATGTATGCAGGTGACAGGAACCAAAAGTCACAGATGCCATGAACCACCCTCTTGGAAGATTCTGCATGACATCTGTTCTTATAGCCATTCATATTTATGTTTGTAATGAACACCTTGACAATGGGAACCAGGAAAGCTGTTCCAAGGATCAAGTTTTCTGCAACATTATCTTCATGGCAGAGGGAAAAGATGAATTGAAAGAGACCTAGAAGCAGAGAGATGCAAGATGTGGGAATCCAGATTATAAATCTGAATGATTATATACAAAGTCTTCTCTAATTTGTAAGAAATGGGGAAGTATCATTCATAACAGCTGGGTCAGACAAAAAAAGATGCAGGCCATAAGTGAGGGTCTCTGAGTGGTTAACAGGGCAGCTCTTGAACAGGAAAGAACCATAAAAGGGATCCTCTCCCAACCTCAAATGATACAAACCCACCACCATGTCCTCAAGTTCTGAAATGCTGGAGGAGAAGACAAAATAAACTAGGGTTACCACAGAGGTTCAGCTTGGACTGGAAAAGGAACTTTTGCCCTTGAAAAGGGAAGAAACTAAACATGAAGCTATAGAAGTTACAAACCTATATTTGGGAAGAAGGTCCATCTCAGAGTGAGCGACTTCAGTCAGATCTTGCCCTGCCTCTGCCTAGCTACATGGGTACAAAATCTAAAAGCCAGTTCAGAGACTAGGCAAAAAACCAAAATGATGAATAATATAACTACTACATGTAAATATTACAGATAGCCCAGAACCAGAACCCAGAAGGAAGACCCAAAGAGTTTTAATGCAGTAAGTTTCTTTATACAAGTCTACTACAATCTGACATCCCAATGTAAAAATATGGCCAGCCTCCAGCAACAGCGCTCAGAGGTAATACAAAGCTGCTGAGAATTTTATGGGTCTCAGTAGCAGTTCAGTGCCTCCATTGACAGGTCAGAGCTAAAATTCATATTAATTTTCAAATCTGCCAAAGTAATAAAGGAATTCTTGATCCTAGGCAATTTGATACTGTCCTTTCCAGGAGATCAGTAGTTTCCCTTCCAGAAAATAAATAAATTAAAAAAAAAAAAATCACTGGAGCCCTCCCTGATCCACTTCAGTAGAGCACGATTTTTGTCACAGCAAGTAGTTCACACACTTTGCTTTGAGATGGCCATCACCAGCTGCTGGCCAAGAAAGTGGAAGCAGTGTTATTTTCAATTGATCCCAACAGTTCTGAACAAGATACTCTGTCCCTAATTTTACATTTAGATTCAGGTTTGTGCAAGCTAGCAGCCATCTATTTGAATTTAATTAAAAACAAATGAAATGCTCCGTGATTAAAAAAAAGCTTTAGCTACACTCTCATTCTCAAGTATTTTTAGAGGTTTAAAAGATGGAAGGTTTTAATTAGGATGCCTCAGCAATAAGAGAGAATGAATAATTTACACAGAACTTGATTTGAGCTCAATGAAAGGGTGGTACAACTAAACTCCCCATATTTATTTCTATGTAATAGATAATTTTTCAGTTCAGCTCCAGTCACTGCATGCAGGCCATAGAGATGGCAGACAGCAACATGAAGACTTTTATAATGTGTACAGTCCAACATTCTGGTTGCTCTATAGCATTCTTGAGGTTGGTTATACTTGAACAGCAACTAACAAGCTAGATTTTAATTATAGGCTATAAAACAGCAATAAACAGAACTTTTCACAAGTGATGTAGATTCCCCTTAAATGGCTTAATATTAAAAGAGTTCCAACAGTTTTTGTCTTCTCTCTCACTACTCTCCTTCCAATCCTTCATCAGTTTTGTGTTAGTTTTTTAACTGCTGGCATATGGCACTGGCTTTGCTAGACCATCAGGACTTACAGAAATAAATCAGACCTGTGGTTAATTATGGATAGTGCATAAAGTGAATTCTGACAATACTTAACAAGTCTTATTTCATACAACTCTCTGGATGAATTTCTGAAAAGAAAAGTAGAACAAAGCAATTTCTTGGAGGAAGACACTAGAAGGTTTGGGGCTTTTCAATAAAAATTTCTAAAATGACTAAAATAACATTTGAAGTTGCAGGAAACATAATACTGAAAGCTCTTTTCTTAACAGATGGCACTCATGCCTATTTCACCTGTGCTGACCTACATTTTTTTCCTTAACTAATATTAACCTTTCATTAAATGTGTATTTTACAATTTTGCCACCAAGTGATACTTTTAGCATTAAAGGTTTGAGAAACTTATTCAAGAATATATTTCTAACATTATAAAATATAGAATGCATAAAGGAGGAAAACACCTTCACAAAGTTCAGGACATAAAATTACACTTCTGACATAAAATTGTCTTCTCAAAGGCTGTTCAGTATTGAAACTTGATGCACAAAGTTTTTATCCAGCCTTGATCAGAAAATGTGACATTTGCAGACATTAAAGCATTGTTATAACTCACACTGGCATGTAGAAAAAAATACACCTGTGCAATACACGCAGTTAAAACAGAACCATTGAACTAATTTTCATTATTTTTTTCTATGTGTTTAATTGTGAAAAGGTAGAAAAATTAAGTTTACGTAGAAAATGAGGAGATGGAGGAGAAATGTGAAAAAATTTTACAGTGAATAGTAATTAAAGTAAAACCCCCCTAAGATTTCCATATAAACATGCACCCAACATTTTATACTGTTTTTGTGTGTGTGTATATATATATATGTGTGTGTGTGTGTATATATGTGTGTGTATATATATATACACACACAAAATATATATTTTTCTCCTAGCCTGTTATACTGGTTTTGAGATCACATGTTCTTTCATTTTGTCAAAGAACTCAAAAATCTTTAGTGTTGTTACAGCAAAATCACAAGGATTTACATGGAACATCACATTAAAAATAAACCTGGGAATGACCAATGGCAGTTGGAAGGATGACATTTGGAGAAATTACATTATCAGCATTTGAAGTTTGACAGTCTTCTCTTCTGCACTCAAAAATAAGAAAATGAGTCCACTGTCTGTTCTAGTTGCAAACAAACAACGTGGCTGTGGGAGCTGGCAGTGCCCCAGCTCCTATTCAGACTCTTCTCAAACCTGTTGACTCCCCTGACTGCTCACCAGCCCCGTGATATCCCTCATTATAATGATCTTCCAGAGTAGGACACTCACACTAACAGTGAGAATAATAAAAGAGGTGTTGGTGAAACTCTTCCCATATTGTTCTCGGGGTGAGAGAGCAAAAAATTGTTCTCTAGAGTGATTTTACAATACCAGTTAGGCAGATAACAGTGAGGGCGATCACTGCTTCAAGTTACTACTGAACTATAAAACACAGTGACAAATAAGCAGGATCTCCTGCCACACTCTAGTATCATTTGCATCACAAGAGGTGATTAAATAGATTGTTTATCATGTTGAATGGGTAATGCACCTTTAAAAGGTGAAAGAAAATACAGTACAACACAAAACATTTCTTGGGGACCTGGTGCTGTATTCTAACTGATTGTTTTGGCCAATTGAATTAAAATACTACTAGAACCACACAACTCATTTATGAAGTGCATATATAAAAACGTAAATAAGTTATATTTGTGTCAAGTACAAAAAATTATTAAATTACTTTGAGAAAAAGACTGTGATCCCTTTCCTAATGTTTTTCTCCTTTTGGCACATTAGATTTTTGAAAAAGGATTTTAAAAATGGGACAAATGCTAGTCACATGCCAGGCTCTGAACAGCATCCAGTGAAAGCTGATTGCATCTTCATGCTTCCTAAAACAGTCACCCTAAGGAGAAGTTCATTTAGACCCAAAACTGCAGTAAAAGCTTTCACATCTTCACACCACACATTTTTCTTTCACATAAATGATAGCATTCCCACAAATAAAAATTTTGACCTATTACCAACTGCCAATCTATTAAAAACTTTAGTATTATTCCCGAAACTGGAATGTAAATTTGCTTCTACTCCCCATGGCATTCAGCAACTAATTTGAAAAGTCTGTCATTTGTTCTTAGAGATTGTCCATACTAATCCAGCATACAGTGCTTTTAAAATAATTAAAGCTTTCAATAAATGCTGCTGCCTTGTGCAGAGGAATCTGACTTTATATTAATTTTGCCTGCACACTCCATTAACTGCTCAGAGTTCACATCTCCTTTTACCAGTCCAAACAGCTCAGTTTCTCTGTCTTCCTCCCTGTCCCATTCCCCATGCCTAGGATACTTTTCAGTAGCTAGGTGAGGACATGGAAAAAGCATTAGGCATTTGGAAGTTAAAACCAGCAGCTTAACCACCTTACACAGTAAATCTAAGAAGCTTAAACTCACCAACAAGTGCAGGAATTGTCAAGTTGGATGTTATGCATTAAGCATGAGAAAGTAAATACATGTGACAAATGCATTACTTCCCCTGTGAACATAATGATTCTCAAATAATGTGTCTAAATTAAGTCACACATTAGTTATGTCTGAAGAGATCAGAGTGACAATTAACATTTTGTACATAAACAACCACTGTTTTTTAGATTCAGTACCACTTTCAGGAAAGCTGAAGGCCTGACTTTTCTTCAGCTAAGCAAGCAGAGAGACATTATTTCAAAAACATTAATGAGCCTTCATGTGCCCATGGACAGAAGCAGGGTATTTCACAGGTAGCAAATTAAATCAATCAGGTGAAAGCAAACAGTCCAAACTGAGTTGCCGCAATTTATCTAAAACCACTAAACATCTTCCATTTGATCTTCCATTTAACATAATGATTCAGAACTTCTTTCCTACTGCTAACTTACATAAATAAGTGGCAACAATGGTAATTTTCACAATCATTTCAGCATACTCTGAAATTCAAACACATGCAGTTACATGAATGCTTTTGTGATAGCAATAAAGTATTCTTTATAAAGGACAATACAGCTTCCTTACCCTGCACTTTCTATCATGTTAGCCCTTGTTCACTGCAGTCTGATGAGAGGAATTTTACTAATTGTCATTTGTGGCAGTAGCAGCTTGATGCCACAAGGCCAAAAGGCAACTAAAGGTCACTGCCTATTAGATTACACCAGACTGAGGGCAGCACATTTGGAAGCAAAGGCAGAAGCACCTGAGCTCTGACTCACTGCAGAGACTCAGATCTGGACATCTCACTCAGCATCTGCATGGCTGGGCCTTCTGAGCTGGCCCAGATCAATCAGCCTGCCACCTGCCTCAGGTGGACACTCAGGGGGACTGCAGCCTTCCCTCTCTACCAAATACACCTTCAGCAGCTCTGTTCCATTGATCAGGCTAAGAACTTCTGCTGCACTTTTCATGGCAAAACCCATAATTCTCGCTGGTCATAAAACTGTTTCATTTCCAATACCTATCAATGTATAGGCATATTGATATTCAGGTTCTCTATATATGCATCTGAAGTGATACTAGCACCTTGTTCAAGTGTTAATAATCCCTTTTTAATCAAGTCTTAATAACCACTTTTATTTTTTCTATGACAATGCCTTTGTGTTTTAAATGCACCCATCATATCGAGTGCATTACAGTCAGATTTCTGGGCTATAAGTTAAATGAAATGTGAAGCACAGTTATGTAACTGAAAAAAACATGAATTTATCTTCCCACAAGTGAAAACTGAATCAGAGAATATTCTCAGTTGGAAGAGACCCACAGGGATCATTGAGTCCAACTCTTCAGTGAATAGCCTGTACAGCACAGCTGGAGCATCCCACACAGAGCCAGACACCCAGGGAAAAGATGCTATTAATGGTTCCTTATTTCTTACAAGATACTATTAAAAGGGCCTCCAGCTTAAAGCCAAAATCCCATTTCAGAAGTATTCCACAAATTCTGTGACGCCACAGGGGACGCACGCTGGAGCAGTTGATGATCAACTACAGCTCATGGAAAGGAGGAATTCATGGAGGGGAGGGGAGTTCATGGAGAGAGGGTCTCTCTCATGGGAGGGCACTGGAGCAGGGCAAGAGAGGGAGGAGTCCTTCCCCTGAGGAAAAAAGAGCAGCAGAGACAACATGTGATGATGTGAGTATAGCCCTCATTCCCCACTCTCTGCTCACTGGGAGGAAGGAAGTAGACTTGAAGGTTGAGCCTGGAAAGAAGAGAAGGGTTGAAGGGAGGGTGTTTTAAAATTTGGGTTTATTTCTCATTATTCTATATGTGACAGGCACTAAATTAGACTATTTTGCTCATGATAGCAATTGCTGAGTGATCTCTCTGTGTCCTTACCTTGACCCATGAGGCTTTCATTATATTTTCTCTGACCCATCCAGCTGAGGGGAGGGTCAGAGTGTCTCAGGTGGGCACCTGGAGTTAACCCACCACACACCCATTGTGGCAGTCCCTGCACCCTGGTTTACCTGTACTCCTTTAACGAGGATTTTGCAAATATAGGATAGAGATTTCACAACTTGCAGGGGAAGCTAGTTGCAGCAGGAGATGCTGAATCATGCCCTTAACAGCTGTTACTTAGCCATCACCACCTCTTAATTAGTGGTTTCTTTTAGATTTCCTCAATAGCTATATGGCACTGAAAAAAAGCACATAGCAACAAAAAGAGGAAAAAAAGCCAACCCAACAATCAAAAAACCCAGACAATTCAAGCTCAAAACAAATCATATGCAAAAATGCTAAAGGTGAAGTAAAAACTATAATTTGACAAGATGGAACAAACAGCCATAGAAAATGTTTATTTTATACTATTTTCACGACAAATCAAAATCCGTTGAACTTTTAAGTTCTAGATTGTGCAGCCTGTCTCACTCCATACAGTGGAAAATCCAATTTCCTTCAGAGTTCCAAAGCTTGAGCTAAACAATGAATGGTTTTTCTGTTGCTCCTGAAACAAAGGTTTTCCCTCAAAAGCTGCTGGCCAGATGCTGAATGGTGTTACGGGTAAAACTATAAACTAGCTTTTCTTAAGGTTACTTTGCTAACCACCTGCTACTATGATTTTGTTCAGTGATGGCAAAAATAAGAGCAGGCAGGGAGTGGCACATGACTCATCACAATGTGTTCAAAACAACATTAACAGTTTAAATCTTTAGAAGTGAAGAGTTGTTGCCCAATAAAAGTTGGCATTAAAAAAGTCACACACAAAGAGACAGGGCCATCTTGCAGTCCTCCTTGTCCTTCTCATCAGCAACACCAAATTCTATTGGTATCCCTCAACCAGAAATACACAGTTTTTTCACAGTCACCACAGTAAGTACTGCTCCCTCAGGACCATTAATGCAGCTGAGAGTTTCTACCTTTTAGCTCATGTAAGAGCCCCCAAGAATTAAAATAATTTCTTTTTATAGCATTTGCGAGCTTGTTAGAAATTCCAAACAAATGCTGTGCTACAGAAAGACTAGTGTCAACACTAGACTTTGATTAATCCTTTCTTATTAGACTTCTAAAGTAGAATAATAACTTGAGCTTCTTTGACTTTTCTGAAAGCATAATTTCTACTGTTTAAAATAAAGTACAGCTTGAAGTATATTCAAACACACCTGTGGACAGTCATCAAATTGTTCAGATATTTAAGCATTGGAAGTAAAAAATTCCAGGGGACAAACATACCATGGGCAAAACTTCAGGGGAAAAAACAATTTTTGCTACTTTTCAAGGTAAAGCATCATATGAAATCCTGGTCTTAGATCAAAAATTTCCTTTGCTTTAATAACTTGCCATCCTCCAAAAGTACAGCAGCAGAGCCCAGGTCTCCTCCAGATCTGAGACAGACAAGTCACCTGGACTTCTCTGAAGGGAAAGTCACAGTAAAACAAGCTGCTGCACTGAAGGCTTCTTAAAGCTTTTTCATTTTATCATCAATTTATTTTCATCATTGCTCTGATGCTCACTATTGTGTCAGTGTGTTTTACTTCCTGTCAGATAACACCTTACCTGGTTTTCTCTCAGAATGTTAATGTTCTTGAAACATATGTGGATGTGAGAATGTACTTCTGTTCTGAAAAATTCTTGCTACGGTTTGGTCACTAAAAAGTATGTGTCTCCACAACAGACATTTTGCGTGTGCGATGCATAAAGTTGGTAAGTTTAAAAAACTCATTAAACAAATACTGCAAATGTTACATTTTCATGAAAAACAACCATTTATTCATCACCATTGATAATTATACTTCATCAGGTTTCACCATTTTTCATCCCTCATATGTGGTTTGATAAGAAGGGAATCAAAAAAATCTACAACATTACATTCTTGGTCAAGCACACAAGGATAAAATAAGATTAAAACACATTAATGTAACAGAAGCCCACTGAAACTGAAGAAGCCACTGAACTTTATACACATAGCTGAAAAAAAATTATACTGTTAACATTTTAGTCAGTCTTAGAGAAATCTTTATTTCTCCTTGAGAAGTAACTATTTCAATAATCATAATATTTTTCTGCTAAGTAGAAAGCTTCTTCCAAAGAAACAATATCATTTTCATTTTGCCTTCAAATACCTGGTGCTACAAGTACCTGTCTTATGAATTAAAACAAGACTGTGACCTTTTCTGTAAAGCAAATGTGAGTATAAGGCATATAAACTAGGAATCAGTGAAAAAGCAACAGCCACTAGAGTCCAAAGCCATACCTCATTCACTATTACACATGGCAGGATTGAGGATTCAGTCTCATATCCTCATTACCATCTAGAGGAGCCCACCGACAACTGCAATCTTCTCTTCCACTCTCCTGCAATTTGCTTGCACACAAAACCTTTGCTGTGGCACAATTGGAAAGAGGGGCCCTGAAGCTATACAACTACACAGCTCTACAGCTGTTGGTCTTCATTTCAAAGGCCTCCTTTGAAACTTGACATATCTTCTGCCTTCTTTATTTCTATTCTTTATTTCTATTCTTCAGCTGGTGGACAAATAAAGAAATCACCAGAGGTTACGTTAGCAAAGAGGAAAAATTTATCCCATCTTTTTTCAGGAAAAAAAAAGGCTGGCAGAAGCACATGTTCAAACATATACTGAAAGACAGAGATGGTCTCTTAGAGCTGCTCTTAAAAGACAAGGCAAGCTCTTTTGGCTTCTCCAAGCAAAAAAATTACGTACATCACAGGACTGAGTTCATGAAAAGTGTACGCTTCTGCTCAGTGAGGGTGCGATCAAAACATTTTCACTGGTAAAAATATGGACTGTCTGTAACATTTTCTGTAAGCAAAATGCAGAATCTTACTTTGTAAAATCCTCACTGTAATGTCAGTAAGAAGGCAACTTTTTCCCATTGCTGAAATGGGAAGGGTAACCCAGCTGATTGTCTCTGGAAGAACCAGACACACAGCAGTCACCATTCTTCTCTGCATTTAGGCGTAAGGAATCTAAAGTTTCCATAACATAATACAAGTTCTTCTAAGTTACTTTTGGTTATGGTAATTAGCTATTTCAAGCACTTAAAGTTCATAGTCTCTGCCAAAGTAGGAAGCAGTATCTTTAAAAGACCTGAATTTTCCTGTGTGGGGCATACTCTGTCCCTCATCCAGGGAGAATGGCCTGTCACCTTGGCACCACAGGGCCAAAGAGTTCACACCACCTCAAGCCAACCATCAGCCTGACACATTTGGCATTTACAAGCAACAACTTGCCCTAAAAGATGCATTTAAATGATAAATAACATCATGCTGTATTAATGAAACTATGCCTGTATATTTCATCCACCTTTTTGTAATTTCACAAACATTTTCTATTGAAACAAGTCTTAAAAATTACTTTATTCTGAGATCATATAAAATCAGCAGTCTGCTTGTTTCAAACAGTTCCTCTGTCTAAGCAGGTGTTTTCTGTTTTAGATCAAAGTATCTATGACTAAACCTAAAAAATACAAATTATGCTTCTATGAGGTAGGTAACTTGCTTATTCACCCCTCCCAACCACAGATGTTGTCCATGATACTCAGCTGAAACAGTTTGTTTTGGCCTTAAAAATTAAAACTAATTTGCTTCGATAGCAACTAGTAAGACAAGAAGTTAAAAAACAGCCTTTTTCTTCCCTGCTTTATTTTGCTTTTGCAGGAGCTTTACCTGTGATACTATTTACTGGACAAGTTAGTAAAAATATTCATAGCTAATTCCAAAAGAAACACATCTGAGAGAAGTGGCTTAAATTTATAGTCATGAGCTTGTACACCAAAGCTAGTGTTATATATTAGTTACTTTTGCATTTACAAGCATATACATGTGTCTTTTCCTTCAGAGGAAGTACTAAACGACATATTTTAACACAGAATTTAGTTCTGTATAAGAGTTTTCCATATAAGACAATAAAGAGCCAGTAGACAGCTTTAAGCTGCCAATATTCAGCTTAAAAATTAAAATTAAATACCTTTCATAAGAGAGATAAAACCAAGAAGTCAATGTACATAATACTTGTACTAAAAACACTCAGCTTGGAAATTTAGATTGGCAAAGCTAATAGAGACTACCAACAAAGACCAGAATACACAATGTTTCCATGAAGCTTCTTTTTAAAAAATTTATGTGGACTGAGGATCACTTCTTTCACTGTATTTTCCTACATTCAGGAGAGCAGTAAAGAATTCTTCCAAAGGCTCGATGACATACAGAACTTGCTTCTGTAAAAGCCAAAGATTCACTTTCAAGCTTGTAAAAATGAATTTAAGATAGCCACTTATAGGTGAATTCACTTTGAGCACCAGCTACTGTTTCTTTCCTTTTTCAAAAGATACAGAGCTATTCAGTGAAATTATACCATGTGTTAATGTGAGATTCGATGTATCTACAAACCAGGATGTTAGAGTATTAATGCATCCCAAGAACATATACCATCAGGATTGCACTATGTCAGTATGAAAATGGAAGCATTATAGTTAAGATAAATCCTCACTTCAGTCTTCTGCTGCTGCCATTAGAGGAGCAATGAAAAATTCCCTTTTTGTAACTGTTCAAATGCTGTCAGTTTTGTATCCCTGTAAATCTACCACCCTTGCTATCAAAGTTGCCTTTCAATGGGGAACACTAGAAAGATTAGGAGAAGCAGATGGGGTCTTGACCAGAGTTTTTCACAGGTTCCCTGCATGACTCCATATGAAATCACAACCATATCTGTTCCACAGGAACCCCCTCTGTAAATAAAATTGCCACGTGTTGCACACTGGGGTGGGGCAGGTCTATGTTCATTTCTGCCACCTACAGAAATGTTTTGAAAGTCCTTAGGCAATCAAAAAACTTTGGTTTGCTACTTAAACATAAAACTTCCCAACTTTATCAGCAAACTGTTTTGTAATAGTGTTGATAAACTCCACTATCTTCATAGGTTAAAGGATCCTATAGCAACTGGGCACCTCCCATTGGAGCTGTATGGCAGTACCTACCGACAGAAATAACCAAGTGAAAGTATTTTCCACTCCTTGCTCTCCTCCACTGACACCTTTACAGCTTCTGATTTAGAAAAGCTGAAAACGTGTGGTTTTTAATGTGCTTCACAGCAGTTGCATCTAGCAAAGTGTCAGTCCTTGTGCCTGCTCCATGCTTCAGTTCTCATGACTCATCTCCAGCTTTTCAAAGGAAAGCAAGTTCCTACTGGGCATCATAGAGCTAGTGATACCTTTGACACACTCACAAGAGAAAAAGATTCAGCCTAGAAAGTCACCAAGTTTAAGGCAGTGATTAAGCCTACCCAGACACAGGTGCAAGTAAAATAAGAAATTAGTGTAAACAGCAGTGGTATATTCTGGTTTACAACTATAAGCTCTAAGTAAGTCTATCAAGACAGACTCTAAAAACATCTATTCATAAACAGGACTGTAAGAACTGCACAGTTCACAACACCCAGCCTTCCAAAACTGCAATCAAATATGTAAATTACACGCACATAAGACCTGCAACATCCTAACCATCCTGTGTGCTCTAAAATACAAATCTACAGGTTTAAAAGGACAAGAATATATATATATTTGTACACACACACATACAAACATTAAAAAGTTGAAATGCAGCACAAGTAGCTAGCCAGAAAGTTCAAATACATTATCAATGTGCCTGCACCAAAAGAGAAATTGTTAAGTATTCAGAATGCATTGTGACTACATTTACATACTATTAGAGGAGATAAAATGCCACAGTACCATGACTGGAAATAGGACTCAGGACAGAATTTTCTCCTAATGCTAAATCTCACAATTACTGAGCGCTCAGGCAAAAGAACCCATCAGCAGGACAAGAAGTTTTTCACTGTCCCTGATAACACAATCTCAACCTTGCCCAAGTCCTATATTTGGCTGCAGTCTAGAGAAAACATTTCAAAATGAGACACAAACCACCTAGTCCAAAGGTGCAATGGGTGAGAGACCCCCTTCCTGACTCGGTGGGTGATGGGTGGAAACCCCAAAACCTTAGGCTGAAAGGAACTCAAACACTGTACAACCCTACAAATGGTATTTTTTTTCCCTATTTCCTTCAAAAGTAAGGTATTTTTGAATTACCTTTTTCTCAGCAGAATAAAAGGTTACATTAGCACAACTTCAGGTTTACCTATTCTGTTTCCTTGTTACTTTCTTCTATTCTTCTAGACATCTAACTAAGCACAATGCCTTATCCCAAAAGGGACTGAACTGCTGCCTCTTCACAGCTGTACTGTATCCTCTCCCATTCTCCACTGACTGAGTGATTCTTCATACCAGGAAGCTTCTTACACAGCTTCTTTGATCATGCCCTCTCTAGGCTAAAACAGGCTCCACAACAATTTAACCTCTGCTTTCCTAGAGGGAGGGCAACACAGCCATGACAGAAGGATGACTGACTTACAGTGAGTGGGTAGCATCACTGCCAGTAGGAAGAATCCAAATCTCTTCTCTTACAGAAGTGAAAGTGTGAGCTATTACCATTAGGCAAGATGTGGCAAGCTCATGAGTCTTGTGTTGGATCTGAAAAACAAACCAAAAAAATCACATGTTTTATAAAACTTCCTGCTGCATTGTCCTTTCATACCTGAGAAGCACAAGAGAAGTAATAAGTAGAATATAAGAACAAAAATTTTTCTACCTTATTTTTTGAACATTCTCTCCTCCCAAAATACATCCCCAAAATACAGCATCTACAGCTGACTTTTTTCTGAATGATATGCATTAAAAATTCAGGTTAGCCACGTTCTCCCATATAACTAAGCAACTTGAGTTTTAGCCTATGAGAGCAATGCACTTTGTAACAGAAACCCTTCTTGCTCCAGAGATCCAGAGATCTGCACAAGCGTGTAACCCTGCTGAGGCTCTGGGGAACCCACCCAAACATCTTGTCAACACAAAACAAGAAAGAAGAATCCTGAACAGAAATAGATGCTGGGGTGCTACTCCTTGACAAACTTGTATCATTATTCAGCCATTGCTTTGAAGCAACTAACACAGGGTTTTGACATTTAGTCAAATGCACTTTTTCTGAAGACAATTCAATTTTACAGTTTTAGCAGCCTGCAGGACTTCTCTGTGAACACTACCAAAGAAATTGCTTATGACAAAGTTTAACGTGCTCCATTTGAGCTAAAAAGGAACAATGGTTTAGTCTGCCTTTATGTTCGTGGACTGCATGGTCCTTCATTCCAATTATTAGATTTGAATTTCTACTGCACTGACTCAGTTCCCATATCAGCTTGATGATAAATTTTCCAAAAGTCTGCAATCAGTCAGCCCCAGACAAACCAGTGTCTGAGTACCACCCATTGTTTATAAAAACCAGGACATTGTTAAGCTTCTCTGATGCTGAGGCTTTCCTGATCTTTCTTCAATATTAGAAACAGAGAATTCTCCAAATTACTTATAATAACAGTTTTGAATTTAGATACTGTTACAATTTAACTTTTTCTTAGCTATTAATTCTACATGCTGTCAGAGTACAGCTTTAATTCCATATTGAAATTAAATTTTTCTGCATTTCTTGAATTGACATTACTGCCCTTGCTTAATATTATTCTTACAGTCTTAGCATATTCTCCAAGGAAAATATTAAAAAAAATTTCAGTTTTGAGCTATACTTTTGCCTTCTCCTATCAGCTGTCTACATCTACTATCTCCTAATTTCACATTTACACTCAATTTATTGCTTCTTCTATATTGATTCCTAAAAATGCCAGTGTCCCCATCTGGTTTGTAGCTTAAACATCTGTGATTTAATTTTAGGATAATTCAACACATGAACTTGTGCATTTTTAATCATCTAAGTACTAAGGGTGGAAGTTTTTTAAACTAGAGTAAGAAAGAACACTCGATGTGTTAACTTTGATATTTTTGATTAATCTAATCTTTCATTGTTCTGCCTTTTAAGATTAGAGTCCTAAAATAGCTATTAATATAAGAGCCTATTGACATTTTTAGCCTGTAGGAACATGCAGTGGGCAGAGGCAGCTGAAATAACAACATATTTGAGCAATGAACCAGCTTTATGATTTTATTACTCAGACTTTCCCAAATCTATGGCTGGCATTTTTCCCAGTAACTCAAAAAGTAAGCTGTTCTACATTTGAAAATTCCAACTAATCATATAATAAAAACTTCTCATGGTTAAGGCAACAGAATAACCTCATAAAAAGCCTTCAAAAAACATACAACAAGCTAGAGTTGAAAAATTTGTGCCTTTAATTCTCTATGCCTTTAAGTCTCTATGCATGAAGACTGTAAGAAAAACAGGAAAAAAATTATCTGATATAGGTTACAAAGAACTATGTTAGTTGCTAGGAGTATATTACATATCATATTGAAGTAACAGGGACCCTAGAAGGACCCTAAAGGAAAGTGACAGATATAAGGAGACACAGCCTAAGCATCCTTCACTGGGCACCTTAGGCCATCAGTAGTTCAGGAAGCCAACAGTTCTATCACCCCAAAAAGCCAAGTGATGCCTTTGCTGTTCCACAATCTTTCCACATTTTTGCATAGACATCAAGTTTTCCTCCTTCCAAAACGAGATTTCCCCCACAGTTTTCTGGTCCAAAAAGGCTCCATGTTCACCCTTGGCCCCCAAACCATTGTACTTAAGAGATCTCTTCTGATCAGTGAGCATAAAGAAACACTCATATGATTTTGTTTCCAAAGATTTTGCAACACAGGTACACAATTTCTAAAATTATCTGGGAAACCCAGACCAGCTTACAGGCACTGCTGATTGATTTATAACTTTTTCTGTCTGTGTAATAAAAAAGTAACCCATAGTTGTACAGATATACTCAAAAACATTAGACCAGAAAAATTCTAGAGCCTGATGCACTGGAATAGAAGGACAAACTGAGCAATAAACACAACTTGCAGTGCATGACTATAGCTCATGTAAGCATCACAGAGGGATGTTCATTTAATGCAGAACTGAGAAAACTAATTATTTGGTACCCAAGGAAAAAAAAGAATGAACATGCAAACTGACCTTTTAACAGCTCCACAGCAATTAATTAAGCTGTTTTGTACTTTATTAGTCCTAAGGAAGCCACGTATTTCTAACTATTTCCAGAAAAGCCTACCAGGAGTGTAGCAAAGACTCAGTCTGGCAAAAGAGTACAATTTGGTATAAGTCTGCATCAAGCAGAACTGGGCCCTTGGGGAAGAACCAGCCAATTCTCTCCTTCTCAAAGTTAGCCATTTATCCCCCACAACAAGTTCTACTAAAGCCGGTAGCAACATCACTACAGAGTGAAATTAGAGTGGAAAATTATTCCAATTAATAACTAAAGAGGGAAAAAGCCAAATTTTTGGCCATAGTGTTTGCAGAGTCATTTCACTGCACCAACCATGCTGCAAGGGTAAAGATGATGAAAAGAGCAAACCAGGCATCTGCTGACTGGAGCGTAGAGCAGAACTACCCCTTTCAAAAGCAGCATGAGACTATGGGGGTTTACACTGAAAATGGAAGAAGGAACAAAGTGAGAACAGTAAGGAAGGAAATAACTTCTCCAAAACAACCCACACCAGACACACCTTCTAAAATGCAGAATTTAATGAATGTAAGCAAAAGTGAACAGTAGTGCCAAGTCTGACTGAAACCAAACATTAACATCTTACCGTTTGCCTGATGGATAAGCTAGTCTCAAGTGTCATTATACAGTGCTAGCTTTAATTGCTCCCAGCTAAATATAGCTTTCAGAATTTAATAGCTCCCCTTCAGCTTTTCTGTTTTTCAAGGAGGGAAAAATCTTCTCGTTAGAAAAAGGCACACAGGCGTACACAGCGGCATGTTACCACAGCGAAGCAGGAAGCAAACCATTAAGATGATTACATTAGTCTCCAACACTCATTCAGAACTCCTGTTTTTCAAGAGACCAAATGTTTCCCTGTTCCACCACTCTGGTTCCAGTTACAGCAGGTGATAGAAGCCTGCATACCTTTTCAAACTAAGCCATTTTGCTGCTTTATTAGCAGACTGTAAATCTTGCTTGGCCTGTGCTTCCAGTCAAAGCACAGTCCCCTGTGCTGTCTTTGCCAGCAAGCTGCTGTGGTTCCCACACACTTCTTCCTGTGCCACCTTGCTGGGCACCACAGGGCAGGAAGAGGAGCAAGGCTGCACACTCATATACAGCCTGCCCTTTCCCTGCAGCCACTGTACTGGCACAACTTACACAAGGGGCTCCAAAATCTGCTGGAAAAGCTGAGACTGCAGCACTCCAATAAAGGCATGAAACAAATTCTCCCTTCTGCCTTCTAATACCCAATAAAGATTTCAGAAAATGTACCAAAAAGTTCCATATTGCAAGCTTCATTTTCCCCTCTCCAAGCTGATAACGAGTTTCACTCAGAAAATTTGGCTGACAGCTAGAAATGTGTTCTACGAATTCAGCATTTCTGTTCACCTTCATTTTAGAGGTCATTATGTAATTAAAGCGCTCACAGTTTTTCTACAATCCATGGAGTTAAATCAAAAGCAATCACTTCTGCAATGACAAGTCTTCCCATTATTCCTCAGGCCAGAACTCCAAACTTTGTTCTCTCCCCTCCAAACCATCCCCTGACTATCTTACTTTTTTCTCTCCGGTTTCATCCATCTCCTTCTCCTTTACCAAGTGGGGAAAAGAAGAATAATGCTAATTATGGAAAATAAAGTGTATACCAGACCATATGAATCATCAAATGCCACATTACCTGGCCCTTCACTTCAGCTGTAAAATTCCAGGATTGCCTGTGTTAGAGCTGTGCAAGCACTTTAGAAACACTGCCTGGAGGGCTGCCAAGAAGTACCTGCTACACTGAACAAGACCAAAGGTAGTATGCCACTGGTTTTCTGCCTTCTGACCTACCATTTCTGAGGTGAAGACCAGGCTGAATAAAACAGGTTAAAGGAACTATGTCTGTTTGCTGTTTAAGAGAGGTTTTTAAAGTGAGCCTCCTGACATGCACTGTTCTGCATTGGGACATCTGTGCTCTACTGCTAACTGAGCTGCCCCAGAACACAAAGGCTCCCTACTGTCAGTGCAGGTGCAGACTTCATTTACCAACTTCTGGTAAAGCACAAAATCATGACACTCCTTCCCATTAAGGTTTTTCTTTCTGAAGTAACAAATCAAAGTGTGGATAAATAGCATCAAAAATAGGGATGAGTACTGGAGGCACTTTGTACACTAGATCTGGCTACTCTTACAGAACACGATTTTATCTTAAAATTCTGCCGTTCACAACAGACTATTTTAGAACAACCGAAGGTTAAAAAAAACCTGCAAAGTATACAAAACATCATGCACACACTGTGGATAAATATAGCCTAACAGCTCTGTGTTAGCTGTCATGAATCAGAGCTCAGTGCCCCAGACCTTCATGGGGCTCTTCCGAGTTGTGCCGTTTGCTCTCAGGCAGCAGCAACCAGACAGGGGCAGGGCAGGCAGCCTGTCAGCCAGGGCTGCACAAGTCCTGAGCACCAAACAGCCTCTCACCCTCTCCCCACATCTGAAATCACCATGTGAGGTGCAGAGAGTAGAGACACACCACATGCTGCCTTTTAAGAAATCAGCAGGAAAACCCACACAAGCGAAAAGAGGGAGGAACAGTGGAGATCAGCCAACGCAACTGCAGCATCAGACCGGAAAGAAACCACACAGCTACGGTGGACAGACACATAATGCTTCTAAATCTGGATCTGGGGATTAGCAGGAGAGAAAAGATACCAGAAAAAGGTAATTTGTTTTCTTGGTACCCATAATATTGACGAGATTTTGCTCTCCTCTCCAAAATTAGAACATCTACAGTGTAACTCCTTCCCCTCTTAAGAGACACCTGTATATAAAGAAAGCCACAAAAAAAAAAAAAAAAAAAAAAAAAAAAAAAAAAAAAAAAAAAAAAAAAAAAAAAAAAAAAAAAGCATTATCAGCCCTCAGGTCAGGACAATTGTGGCCTAAATATTCACAAAACTGTCCTGAAAGCATTAATTCAAAAGCAATTACATTAAAACAAGATCCAGAGTAAATATAAAGCATCCACCAGAATAAATGAACTCTATCCTGCAGTAGCTTCAACCTAATCACAGTAAGTTTATTCTGAGACATTTTCTTCAACAACAACAAAAAATTCAAATAGATGTGACCAGTCAAGATGTCAACAAATTCCTGAATCTATTTATTTACCAGATGTTTTTCTCTACATCTGATGACCTGCAAATTTGCCTTAGCTGTTGATAAACCTTGGCAGCAGCTACTACTGTATTTGTGACTGAAATAAAATGACATATAAGTATTTTCAGTTAATTATTTATGCTTCCTTAAATGCAACATGGGGGGGGGGGGGGGGTTATGTTTATAAAAAGTCACATTTAAATGAACACTTTTACACATATAGGCTTTCCCCTTGTCCCTTGCTCTCTATGTATTTCCCTGCTGATTCAAAGCTATATTCTATGTGGATGTTCAAGGTTACTTAAGGAGAGGGGACAGACTCTAGAGATTACTTATATGGCAGGACTTCAAACAATTGATCCAGTTATATCTCAAGTGACTTGATAAGAGGCATTAAAATAATAAGAGAGAAAGATGGGTGAAACATTGCAGCATTTCAGAGTCACTCAGCAGGACTCTCCTGCTCAAGGACTCCCAATTATGAGACAAGGACACTGACCACGAAGGACAAGGTGTGAGATACCCAGGGAGGGAGCTACAGATGAAAGTGAGAAGTGAGAGTTGTTGGGTACCCACACAACCTCCATATCCAACCTTGAGGCACAAGTAAAGGAAAATGAGAATGTGACCAAGAAGGACTCTTATCTCTGATTGTTTGATAAAGGGCTGAAAGTCCTAGCACAGATTAGAACAGGGTTCAAGCAGACAAGTTGTCTGCCTGGGTAAACAGGCATGACGAGATAAAACATTCTGAAGTATTTGTGTACTTACAAAAAAGAGGCCCCCACTACAAAACTAATGCGCTTGAATTAAATACAAGATTAAATATCATAGGGACAACAGCATCTTAGTGGCTAAAACATAATGAAAAGCACATGCTATTCAAAAAAAGCCCAGAGAGGTAGGGGGGTGTTCAAATATGCACCCCTTAATATTGTGATAGATTTAAGAAAAAAACCATGAAACACACCATTGCAAAAGAACTTATACAATCTGAGTAAAAAAAAAAATTAAAAAAACCCCCAACCTCAATTAAAAAGAACAGCCTTGCTCTGAGTCCCCAGTAGAGTGAAAGAAACCAGCCTTGCTACAGACTTTATTTTATTACAATGAAAAATATCCCAGTGAGTTGGGCATTACAAGAGATTAACTTCTGACTCATATGAAGTTGAAGTAGTCAGGTAGATTGAGAAGTTCAGACTCTCTAAATTGAAAATGCTGAGATGCTGCTTCATTAAATGTGCATAAACAAATCTGGAAATGCCTCATGGGATGCAGCATGCAGTAGATAACTTGAAAGATGACATAGGCCCAACTAGATAGGCACTTCACCACAGCTCCCAAAAGGCAGAGAAGAAGTTGATTAAAGGAGTTGCACCTCAGATGTTAAAGTACAGGAATAAAGTTATAGCTTAATTTTTTAATTTTTATTTAAAAGATATTAGAAACTAAATTCTTCAACCACTCATAGAAACTATGGGAAGTAGTAACCTGGAAGTGAAAATTTCTTAGCAAAGAAATATAGGATGTTGACTGTGAAACAGAGCTGGAAACTACCAAAACCAACATGAAATTAACATCTTCCTGAGCACGTGTGAAGAAAAACAGATGAAACCACTAGATCTGTGAAAAAAAAAAAAAAATCAAATTAAATTGTACACAGAGTTGCAAAAAAAACTTTCGTGTATTCTCAAGCTTTTGTGTCTACTTCACCTCTAGCCAATAAAACAATTTAAAACCTATAATCTGTATTTCTAAAGCGGACAAAAAAACCCGAGCTGGAGCTATTATTCTCTGATGGCAGGAGAGCAAACAGAATACCTGTCTTTAGAGCTGAAGCTGAGGGGAGAAAAGCAAAAAGACATCAGCCCTACTACAATCAGTACCATGCAGTCAACAGTAACAGAGTAACTTTCTACAAAAAATTAGAAACAGACAGGTGAAATCTTAGATCTCGTCTGGACTCAACAACAGCTGCAATTAAAACAACAACAGCAATTTTAAAAAGTTAGGAATGAACTTATTTGGTAGAAGAATTGCTAATTACTGACTGGCCACAGGAAAAAAATTATCAGGCTGGACCTGATAATCTGTATCCTGGATGGATCACTAGAGGTTGCCAAGAATTATCTTGGAGCTAGTTTTATTTAATAGTCCTACTACTGGCAAGGGAATTGAGGTGCCTACTAAAAGTTGCTGCTGCCAAAAGAGGCACATCTGATGCACCGAATACCACCAGGTGAGAGGAGCCAGATGAACAGAAGCAGTGACAGGGAATGCGGTTCATCAACCCCGGAGGCAAGGTCAGGGTCCAAGGAGTAAGCCAAGCACAAGTTCTGCTGAGACAGTGGGAAGTGACCAAGGAGAGGAAGGAACTCACATGCATGGAATACATGTCTGATCAACTCATTACCAAACTGATGAAGGTATGAAAAGAGAAAAAAGCTACCCATGGCATAAATGAAGGCATTTCCTACAGAGCCATATAGGGAAGCATCAAAAAATCTGCCCAGTGTCTAATCTGGTCAGAAAATTTAAAAATAGCACCTAAGACACAGGTGAGATATATGTAAGCTTATGCAAGGAAGACTGACAGAAGAATATTGCCCTGAAATGGATACCATGAGCATACCTAATCAGCCATATCACAAGATTGCCAGCATCTCTTCAAATCTAAATGCAAGTCTCCTAAACTGACTAGGGGGAAAAAAAAAAGTCTCCCCTACACAGAGAGAAAAATCACTTTACAAAGGGTGCATATGCTCTTATAAACACCAAGAGAAAATACCAATTTTATCCAGATGGACACACAAACTGGTTGTGGGTACTTTTAGCCAGATTCCTGGAATAAAGTTTTAGTCCAAACACATAAGCTTTGAAATAATTTGTTAATGAGACAAGCTTTGACTACTTTAAGATGATGCTTGGGAATGTTACAAAAGGGAATATACAAATGCATTGACTGCAACAAATACTGAACATGAGAACCCAGGAACTCTCTTCCAGTCGTATTATGTGTCAGTACAGCCACCTTCAGCAAGGAAATCTTTATATACCACTTGCCAATGTTATTATCGCTGATTTAATCTGGGCTGAAAACTGACCTTGCCTTAATACTCTTAGGCTTCCAGTAATAAAAAGAAATTACTTCATCTTTACTCGCTTACATGTATTTCTCCTGCGCAAAGTTTTTGTGTGTTTTTATGGGGCTTTTTTTAAGGAATGTAATTTTTAAAAGTGGCAGATCAAGGAAACGGTTTTAGAATCTATGTTTAGGCTACCAGTCATAGGTAGCTTCAATTACATCAATTCTGAGAATGAAAGTTACGCTTATTTTCTTCTTGATTTGATGCCAATGCTTTGCATGTCCTTGCCTTTCCAAAGACAACTACAGTCCCCAGAGTTCTGGGACTCAGACACAGAGAAATGAGCACTTCAGAATCTCAATGCAAGGAGGAAGTAGAAGATTAGAGCAACTCCCTTCTTCAAAGTCAATCCGAGCACAAATCTAACTCATCTGTGCCTTGCAATTTTAGTTTGCACTCCTCCTACATTTCACAAAGCATTTTTGCATGCAAATGTGTCAGTGGCATTCAAAGACTGGGCAAGACAGTTTCATAAGATGGCTTGGCTGTTTTACTCAAAACACCCTCATGATTTTCAAGGGCCAAAAAAACCCACAAGGAAATAAAAAAGCAGTTGGTAAACCAGAATAAAAAGAGAAGATTTAAGGGTTTGTAAATTAATATTTAAGAAAAAAATATAAAATCCTATTTTCCTGCCCTTCCATCCCTAGTTCCATTACCCAATACCACCCTTCCTCTCAGCTGTAAGTGCATTATGCTGGGCTAATACAAGATTTTATCAATAATTTAATGTACAAAAATGCACAGCCTATACCATGTCTCTTCTTATATAAGCCATCACAAGGTAGATCAAGTAGCAATGCATTTGCAGAGTGTTGAGTAATAATATTAAGAAAGAAAATCCCTCAAGAACTCTAGTTCTGCAAGATGCAAGTGCTGGGAGACAGGCCGTAGTGAGAAAAGGACTGCATCTTTCTGATAGCATGAGACAAACATTTTTTTCTTTTTAGCTTAGAATAAAAAATACACTTCACAGCAAGCAAAGATGATCCTTTTGTAAAAGGGCTCTGGAGACTGAACTACTATTTAAATTTGAGCAAACCAGAAGTGAACAACTCTCATCCTGCACTGAATAGAAGGGTGTGTTTATGCTAACCATGCATTCTAGTCATATTAAAGTAAATAATGCAAACTCACTTGGCAAGGAGTGTTTGGTAGTTCAGTGAACTGTCATGTCTGGAACGCCAAGGCTGAAATGTTAGGAAAACACCAATATTTTCAAATGCTGAGCTGCGCCCCAGAAACCCTCTTCAAATAGGAAGATGTTATCTCACAAAGTGAGAACAGTCACTTGATGTCACTGAGACACAGCCACTGTTCTAGCACCGAATTACTATGAAATTAAGAAAACAGAGATGGCTGACATACAGCCAGAAATAAATGGGAAGCTGCATTTTCCCTGCTCAGCTCATCAAAGTAATCAACTAGGACTAAAGGCAGATTATTAAACTTTTGTGATGAAAACAATTACTTGTATGCATTTAAAAATACTCAGTGGTGTCCAGTTACTTGAAACCTGATCTTTTAAAAGTGTAATATTATCTGCAAGGGATCTTCAGTACACCAACAATTGCACACACATGACATGGCAGAAGAAAGTGATATTCTATACTTCAGCATTCCAGCAACAAAGGAAAAAAAAATTTATAAACCACACTTAATCAAAGATGCCATTTTGTCAAAGCCTGACATTACTACCTTTTTCTTCTTTCAAAAACAAGCAAACAAGCAGCAAACATCATCAGCGAAAGTGTTATCCCGGCAATGGCTCTGCTCTTGATTTCAAGTGCAAGTGTTGATCCTGCTGGACTTCAAGTAGTGAAGTACAATAAAGTATTATACACAGGAAAATAAGCTGTAAAAATGTGTCTGTGTGTGGAGAGAGGAATATGATTCAGCCATCCTGTGGAACATTCTAACCTCTTATCTCCAAATCTGAAGTTCCATATTTATTCAGTGAGTGAAACAACATGATTTCAGCAAAGGATTTGTATTCTAAGTTCTAAGAAATAGGATGTTAAAAAAGCTTGTTTCTACAAAACAAACTGAATATCAGCTAAAAGCCAAGAACTTAATCCACAGTAGCACTTCCCTGCCTCAGCAAGTTCTCCTTCCTCAACAGTTTGATACTCTCTAAGCACTGGAAGATATTTAATAAGTGAGCCTTAGTTTTATAAGGTTTATAAAGTTATCATAATTTTGAGTGCCTGTGTTTTAATGTCTTACAGTTGAAATTGGTGGATTTGAAAGACAGTAAGAAATCTACAAGTGAACTCACTTTTTTTTATTTTAAGCAACAGGAAAGAATCAATGTGTTTTATACTTCCTGAATTTCAGCAGCTGTGGCAGTAGTGTAAGAACTATGAATTGTTAAGTTTCTAGTTAGGTCACTTAGTAAAACAATATCAGTACCATTCAGTTAAGGAAGACAAAAATCAATCATAATACTTTGCTTAGGGCTTGATATTTTTGGCACAGAAATTTTCCTGGAATCTAAACCCAGCTGGCTGCCTTCTCAGCCTAGAAGTGGTACAGATACCACAGTTGTAGGCAAATGAGGGTCCATGATGCATCTTTGTTGTCCATCATTCTATTCACTAAACAGTGTTTGTTGACACTAGTAAGAGCACACGTACTGAATTTGCATCTTAAAAACCAGTATCTTTCTTGCCAAGACATGACAAAATCCTGTACACCAACACCTACTCTTTTCCTTCCATTGTTTGACATTAATCAGAAAGCAAACAAGAAATATTAACCCTTCTTTCCTAACATGGTTGTTACTAGAGTTCAATAACAGGACAAGATCTAGCCTAGATTCTCCTCTCTTATATACATATTGCTGTTATTTGACTTCAGTATCAAGCAAACTAGAAAACCCCAGTACCTCTAGCACTTTGTAAAACTCAAATTCTCTCAGACAGACATCACCAATCCACCACAGGAAGCCTACTCCAACAATGGGTGCATCCTGTTGTATGAGAGATGACTTGTATTCCAACCACAAGGCTGCTTATTGACTTTGTTAAGGCCCAGGCAAGATCAGAAAAAAACACCAAGACTCTGGCTGGCTTTTTAAAATTAATTTGTTCATCTAAGATTTTGAAGAGCAGAAATTGTACTACACTGAGCTTCAAAATACCCTCGTAAAATTACCAAAGAATGGTTCAAGTTGGAAGGGACCTCCCAGTTGGAGAGCATCTAGTCCAAGCCCCCTCTAATGCAGAATCACCTGAAACGGGTTATCCAGGATCACATCCAGAAAGCTTTGGAGTATCTCCTAGCAGGGAGACTCCATCTTCTCTGGGCAACCTGTGCCACTGCTCATTCACCCTCCTAGTGAAGGAAAAACTTCCTGATGTTCAGGTGGAACTTGCCTTGTTTCAATCCCATTGTCTCTGGTCCTCTCACATATCTTAAGAGGTAAGGCAAAGCCGTTATCAGAATGTTATCTTTTAAGGAAACAGAACACGGCTGTTCTGAGTGATTCAGCTAACCCTATTTAACAGTAACAGCAAGTAAGATGGAGTTCTGACAAGTTCCCAGGGTAAACCATAGAGTCCTATTAATTACTGTTATTAGCAAAAAAAATAATTTAGGGATATGCCCTCTCTTCAGGCATAGGCTTAACCCCTTTTCCTCTTTTTTTGTTTCTGTTTCTTTATTCCAATATTGCTTATTATTATTATTATTATTATTATTATTATTATTATTATTATTATTATTAATAA
>VZUI01086077.1:0-55806 GCA_013401135.1 Cettia cetti
CCCCTGGATGTGCGCATCCCTTCGGCCGAGCGATGCGCGAAGCCTCCCCTGGATGTGCGCATCCCTTCGGCCGAGCGATGCGCGAAGCCTCCCCTGGATGTGCGCATCCCTTCGGCCGAGCGATGCGCGAAGCCTCCCCTGGATGTGCGCATCCCTTCGGCCGAGCGATGCGCGAAGCCTCCCCTGGATGTGCGCATCCCTTCGGCCGAGCGATGCGCGAAGCCTCCCCTGGATGTGCGCATCCCTTCGGCCGAGCGATGCGCGAAGCCTCCCCTGGATGTGCGCATCCCTTCGGCCGAGCGGTGTTCGGAGCCTTCCTGCGGGTCTGTGCATCTCTTTCGCTGCCGCCTGCGGTGAGCAGGGATGGGTCCGGCTCTATGCAGGAAGCAGGAGCGCGGTCGGTGGCGGTCGTACCGCGAACCTCAAGGTCCTTCAGCTTTTTTTTTTGAAGTTTGTTGTAATTCCTTGTAAATGAATACGCAGAAAGAGCTTGATCCGGGATGTTGGAGGCTCAGTGCATAAAGCGGTTTTGCTTTGGTTTTGTCTTGACTTTTTTAAATGTCACAGACCTGAACCAGGTGACTTGTAATGAAAATGGGTAAGCACATCTCAAAATGCAATACTTCTTTCAAATACCGTAACTTATAAATGTGTTGTGGGTATGCAGACGGCATGCTCAAAGCATATGAACCTAAGCCCCAAAGGACCCCTAGGGGAATGCACTGGTTTCCACAAATGTGAATGTGGGAGAATCTAAGCCAGCCTAAAAACATACTTTGCCTTATTCCTGATAGATAGGATTAATTTTTTTACATTTTAAGTTTCAAACCAATTTCTGTTATTGGTATACTGAATGTTTAGCCAATATGTTTTTTTTATATCTAAACAACTCCTAAAGTTTTGGAAGAGTAGCATAAACTGTTTACAATACAATTTTCAATATGGCTTTGCAAAAGCTATTGCTTCTTCTTCGCTTGTTGAGAGATGGATTGTTTGCTAATTACTTTGACAGAGAAAATTCGTAGCCAATAAATTCATTACCAGCTGCAAGGTGTTATATTTCAAAGAGAACAAGTCATTGATATCTAAAAGTATACAAGCTCAAATTTAGTGGCCAGACTCAAACTGATGGTTGTGGTTTAGACAGAAGCAATAAGGAGGCTAATTTTTAGTTTTTCTTGCACTGTCATCAAAAGTGACACCAGTAGTCCTGGTCAGAACTGGAGTTTCATTTCCCATCTTAAACAACACCATGCTTGGAAGAGAACCTGTCAAAAGCCAGTCAGTAATACATTTGGCTAACAGTAGAGGTAAGGTTCAGGTGTTTCAGCCCTGATGGTTATTTATTTCCAGTGACAGCATACACTCTATGGCTTTCATTTGTCTTTCATTTATAGTTATTTTTTAACACAGTTGTTTTGAGTTCATGAGTTTTTGAGTTCAAATGTTTAAGGCATTTGTGGTGTTTACCTCTTTACCTTATCAGTCCAGTGTTTTCAGTGTGTTTTTGTTCTGTGTTGAAGGTGACAGCAGAAGTTGGAAAACTGCTTGGTGAAGAGAAGGTGGATGCGATCTTGTGTGTGGCAGGAGGATGGGCTGGAGGCAGCGCCAAAGCCAAGTGTAAGCCTTTGATACAGACATGCTGGTGAAGACATGAATGGTACCTGAAAGAAGTCCTTAAAAATCTTTCCTCCTGAGTCCAGAAGAGGATAAAAGCATAGAAGTACAAAATAGCTTAGTCACAGTGCTTCTTAGTGCTTCTCTGAAGTTTTATTTTCTCTTAAATTTGCACAGCACTTAGTTTCTTCAGTAGTGTCAGTAATGCACTAATTTTTATCAAATAGTTTTGATGTGCTTTCTGAAGGAGCTCAGCATTGTTATCTGAGCTATCTTTCGCTGAAATGACCTGAGTCAGGCAAGTGACAAAAGACACATTGATGTTGTTTCCTAAATTGTTCCTTTATGTGTAAAACCTCAGTTGCTTCCTGCAGTTCTCTGAGCTGTTACTGTGCAATACAATGTTGGAGGGCACTGCCTAATTGTACTACAGAAAATCACGCTACAGAAAAAACACTTCAGATTAAAAAAAGGCCTTTTTCCACTACTGTAGAGATACAAGAAGAAAAATAGCCTCTGTCTGCAGTAAAATAGTTTTCTGTCTGCAGTAAATTTGGTTAAGTCTGTCTCCCTTTCTTCCCCCTTCTGGTTTGGACTCAAAGAGAATGGAGATACAAAAGACTTAAATGAGTATTTTGCAATGGGGAAGTAGAAAATGGTAGAAAGCATGTTTTCATAGTGCTGTTGCACTCTGTAACAGTGAGGAAATCAGAGTTAAAAGTCTTCCTTTGGCTAATTTGACTAATTCTTTTCCTAATCAGCTTTATACAAAAACTGTGATCTGATGTGGAAGCAGAGCGTTTGGACATCAACTATTTCCAGCCACCTTGCCACAAAACACCTGAAAGAAGGTGGCCTCTTGACTCTGACAGGAGCTCAAGCTGCTTTATCTGGAACCCCAGGTAAAATGCTGTGCATGACAGCTCCAGGGACACCAGCAGATAGAGACAGTTGTTTATCTGTGCATTCTCCTTTGTGAAGCAATAGCTTCACACCCCAGGGGCTTGACATCTAACACAAATGGGACCCTGCTGTTCAAAGGTGTAAAAAAAGTGTGGTTTTACAGGGAGCAATATTGAATCTCTCAAAACTGTAGTGCAGGCACATAGAATCAGTATTTAAATAGTATTTGACATGCATTGGTGAAATGTACTTGCATAGTATATGATATAGAAAAAAGTTTAGAAGATAAGGAGTACACAGCAATGTAAATACAATGCTTAGACAAAGTTAAATTTCCTATTTGTGTTCTGAAAGACAGAGTCCTTAATTGACCAATCTTTCTGTTGGTGATGACTCAGCTGATTCTGATAACCATGCTTGTCCTGTTCATGTTCTGATTCCAGTCTTTGCTTCAGACATAGATAAGCTTGTTGACTGTTGGCTTTGTCCTCAGCTAGCTATTTAATAGGAACTTTATTGGATTTTTAATCTCACTCCTCAGCCATACTGGTTTGCATAGAGGAGGAAATCTGGGAACAATTTAAAATTAAAAAAGAAAAGGCACTGATACACAAACCCACAGGCAGCAAGAGGAAACTTTGAGACAAGATACTCCTATTTCCCAAGCTTTTATTAGTGTCATTTCAACAATATTTTTAAGACACAGATACTAATATTTTAAAACATACACAATTTATGAATATTCTCAAAAGCTTTGCCTAAAACTGTTTGGGAAAAAATATTCTATGTTTTCTAGTTAATGATTAATCTTTTGTGTTTACAGAAGCATCCGTTATAGTCAAAGAAAAAAGGGATTTTTTTGAGAATAAGCAGACAAATAATTTGCTATGAACTGGTGACTGACTTTACACAAATGAAAAAAATGTGAATTTTGGCAGACTCTCAGGGTTTTTGTTTGGGTGGTCTTGGGAGGGAGGGACCACAACAGAGGAATCAAAGTTATGAGCCTTCCATCACTTTAATTTTGAACTAGCTGGTTTCAGCTAGTCCGGATTTTTCTGAAAGTCACAGCAGTGCTTTAGGCAAACACATGCAACTTATTAACATCAGGAAGAATTGGGAAAGAGTTGTTACTCAACTTTTGTAAATATGCCTTATTAGCCTTGTTATGACCAGCTGTTCTGGAAAAAATAATCTTTTTCTTGTTTGCTGTTAATGAGATTTTTCTTTTCCTATGAGAAAATCTTGCCTCACATAATGCAAACTGAAGAACACTGAAAATTACACGAACAATGACAAAAGCAGTGCGAGTGATGTCTGAGAAATGTATCAGGCATGAAAATGTTTCTAAGATTTAGAATGTTTGGTTATGCAAGATGAGAGAGGAATATGATACACATGTGAATATTTTTATCATAACAATAAAATAAGTTAGCTAGTGCTGTCCATGATTCCTCCTAATAAAAAATGGATGTTATATGTCTAATTACATTGTAGGACTATTTCTATTATATTCAAAATACTTCGCTAGAAATATTGGAAAGGGGCTGAATAGCTGTATAGATGGGTGGGAAGAAAGACATTCAGTTGTAGTAGACAAAATATATTCATATTTTCTTAGGTATTTGTCTATGTCTGGACTTCTTGATGAATACATGCCTTGAGACATCTGAGACCTCTAGCACCCTGATTGTCCAGATCTTGTTCCTGAGCAGTGTGCCTTGTGCTCTGGTTGCTGCTGCTCTTACACTGCTAAATGCTGGCTGCCTAGAAAGTGACAGTTTTTAGGAAGAAGCTTGCTTTCCCTGCACATTATTTATTAGTTTTCTACCATGAGAGTTGAGGTTTTTTGTAGCTTTCTCCACAGGGCCTGTCAGACCTGGGATGCTGACCAAATGAATTCCAGATTTGAGAAGGAAGTGAACTGTATCTGCTCAGGTCCAAACTCACAATTACCTTAGGTTTATGATGAAAATTAGTAGAAGCGTGCCTTATTAAAGTCCACGAGCATCTTACTCTGTTAAATTTGTAAACATGGCCCTGTAGGTCACATCCTTCAGGGTACGTTTGGATACATTGACTAAACATGCTTGACTTGGTAAGCTGCTTATTTCTGTAGTGCTAACTTGACTGAGTTATGTGTTAGTTTCTGGATGTCTACTAAAGTATTTTTATTAATATTTTAATTTTTTTCTTTTAATACGTATACTTTAATATGTTTTAAAACCAGATTATTTTCTGGCTGTGGTAAGTGGTCTTAATCAAACAGTCTTTAGTTACTGTCATGTTACTGCTGATATTGAGGGCTGTTCTGATTGTGCTCTAATTTGCCTGGTTTTAATTTTTAGGGATGATTGCCTATGGCATGGCCAAAGGAGCAGTGCATCAGCTTTGTCAGAGTTTGGCTGGTTCCAGCAGTGGGCTGCCATCTGGTTCTGCTGCAGTTGCCATTTTACCGTAAGTGGTTGCTTAGTTATCTCTGCTTGTGTTGTTTTATTTAATTACTGCTGTAACCTAGATCCACACAGATATGTTTGCAGTGTCCTATTCACAGCACACAAACAGCCTCTCAGACCTCACAGAGAAAGGATGCATCTTGACTGGATGAACAAAGTGTTAAGCAAGTCACCCTAAAAATGACTACGTTCTTTTCTTTTGCCTTTGCAAAACAGTAGCGGGTGTTAGCATTAAAATTTGATATACTTTTCATTAGTTTAACTGTAGCCATGCATTAACATATAATTTCTTTATTTCAGTATAGACAGAACTGTAAAAAACTGTTCAGCAAAGTTTTAGACTTAGCTCTGTGATAATAGTAAGGCAAAGGATTACTTGACAGGTTTTTACTTGATCAAAGATGCTTCTCATAAGGTGCTGCATACCTGTGCTTGATTGGTAAAATTAGGTTACTTTGAGGACCTGTAAACCAAAAAAAGTTTAGCTTGCTTTCATTTTTGTCAGGCAAGACAGTAAAAAGTGGATGGCCTAGTAGGTCTTCGCTACATTTAATTTTTTTTTTTAATCAATTCTGTTGCAAAAATTAGAAGTATTTTTCTTGCCAGGTCTATATCTAGTTCAGGACCCAAAATGGAAGACCAAAGAGTTCTGTACAGAGATTTGGTACACTACCTGAATTCTCTACTTTTGATTTCCTCCCACACACTTTTAACACACTTCTTTAGGTCAGACAGGAATGGTGTTGAAGTGTTTGGATAATTGACACCATCTTCTAGAGAGCTTTATAGATCACAGGATTCTTGTGCTTGCTGCTCTTGCATAGTTCTCATGCAAAACTCTGTTCTTAAGTGAGTTTTTGAGAGGGTAATTATACCTTGGAGTGTCATCAGCATTTCAGTGAGGGAGTTCTGGAAAGTTAACCCCTTCATGTCATTGTATGTAGCATAAATATGTATTGTCAAAGTCAAAACTTCCTATATTTATGTGCTTAGTCTCTCAAAGGCGTGGATGTAGTGCATGTGTGCTGTGCAGTACATGTGAACAAGCTTATTACTCTCATTCCCCATCTGCATGAGAGAGCTGGGAAGGGAGCTGCAAGCTGAGTAATGGCTCCAGTGGGCACTTCCTCAGCTAGCCAGGAAGCTGGGGGGTTCTTAGTTGGAGCCTTGGATATACACTGAAACTAATGACTGTATTCTGTTAACACACGGGACATGCAAGGGAAATCCATACCACGGGGTGTAAAAGTCAAGTACATATTACAGCAGTGAAATTGAAGCAGGTGGTGCTCATCAGAAACATGATATAAAAGGCTTGCTTGTCTTTTTTAATCACAGGGTTACCTTAGATACACCAGCAAACAGGAAATCAATGCCTGATGCAGATTTCAGCTCCTGGACACCCTTAGAATTCATTGCAGAGTGAGTATCTTGTGGGATAACTGAACAGTTCCTCACTGTCCCTCTTCCTGCTGCATCTCAGTGCCTTTTCTTTTAAAATAGATGTCTTGGATTTGCATGGATTTTTTTCCTCCTTCATCTTATTGTGTATCTTTCTAAATCACATTGGGTTTAATTACACAGGCTTCCTAACTGGAGAAAATCAGTCTAACTCCATCAACTTCAGCTTCTCTACATGAATTATTCCAGCAAAGAAGATATCCTTAAGCAGCTGGAAGCTGGAGAATTTCCTAAAGTCCGTAGATAAATGAAATTGCAGACAGCAGGTGCAGGAGACACCTGGCTGAAAGATAAGCATGTCACCTTGGGTGGGATTCTTTTTCTTCTAAACACATTTTACTGCCCAGTTTATGGCATGTTAGTTCAGTTCTCTCAACTGGCAACATTTCTGCTCTTGTTCAGAAAAATTTAGTAAAGAATTTTCTTTTTACTATTCACAAAAACTTGTCCTGAATGATACTGCAAAATGCTGGAACTTCAACTGTATCTTATGTAATGGCAGGCTGAGATTATCTACCTTACTGTTCTCATTCCTCAGGGTTAGAGAAGATGCAGTGTGAGTATTGCCTTCTGCCATGTGATGGGGAGTAGCAGAGTTTCTGTTGAGGGTAAACTCAGGTTTTAAGTCTTTTAGAACTAACAGTGGAATTGAATTTACCTGTTGCTAATTGTTCAGAGAGTAGTTTAGTTCTGACATCAGACTTTCTTTCTTGTAAATTTTTTTAAAGTGAGTTCCAGAAATGGAAATTATTTTATTTGCATCTGTTTAATTTAACTTCTGCAGTTGTCTGATGAGGCTCTTTACAACAGTCCCCATGAATTGAATTTAGCTGGCCTGAAAATGTTCAGAAAAATATCCTTAATTTATTGTGCTCCAGGGGCAGGTTAGCTAGATGTTTCAGTGTTGGAAATTCATTTCTTAAGTTTAACTTTTAAGTAATTTGTCCTTATAGGAGAATTCAGTTTATTAGTTTGTCTTGTTTCTAATTTCCTAAAGTTTAACTCCAGTGCTCCATTTTAACTGAAAATCTCATTGTGCAACATCAGCATTTGTTGGCAACATCTGCATCTTGGGAAGGATGTAGGAAATCCTTTCCCATATGGCACTTGAATTTTGTGCCCTGGAAGCTTTTGTTGGAGAGTGGGATGTTCCAACATGGCAGTTGCTATGTTGGCACTATTGGAAGGGCTGAAGGATCTGTAAAATATTCTTCACTTTCACTAGTCTGTTTTGAGGAAGAAGATGTTTTGATAAGAAGTCTCTGGTCTGCTACCTAGAATGTGTCTATCCTAGCACTTTTTTTGAGTGTCTTAAGGCTTTTTTCCTCCCACTGAGACCACTTTCACAATTAAATATCAAAATGTTCTAATGGCCAGTAGTCAGAGTAATGGGTTTAGCAACTCTATCTTAGCCATAAAACTGCATTTGTTTTGTATCTATGCTATAAAAGCAACTAAAGTAGCTCCTCCTTCCCCTTTTCTAGATTTTTTAAACTGGGAAAAAAAAATCTAGCCACTGTGACATTTTAAGCTCCTGACCTTTTCCTTTGAGGTATTTTGGAAATCCTGTGTGCTCTAAAGCCCCTTGGATTTCTCTGGGCCCTCTGTCCAGTTCTGAGGGTCTGAATCCAGTCATCACATCACATCACATAGAAATCGCTAGAGAGAGCAGCAGGAAAAGAAGGAAAAGTAATAGGCTTGTATTTTATTTCTTCCAGTCAATATACCTGATAGTAGTTGTAATTTTTTTGTTCTCCCTCACCCTGTTTTATCCATTTATTTTAAAACAGAACCTTTTATGACTGGATAACAGGAAAGGATCGACCAAGCTCTGGCAGTCTAATCCAGGTGATAACTACAGGTGGGAAGACTGAACTAGTTTCAGCAGCACATCTTTGATGTCAATCATTTAAAGTGATGAAACTTCAGCAAAGGAGAAGCTGTGGAAAATCTGTCCACCAGTATAATTTGGATGGTCTTCTGTATCCAGTGTTTGTAGTTATTCCATTAATGGAACTAGTTTCAAGTAATATTTCTGTACTGTCAGTTGTGAGCTATCAGCATTTGTTTACCAAATAATACCAAATTGTCTCTAAATGAAGGTTGCAGGCTTTAAAGTCTGTAGATGTCCTAATTCTGAGCATTATATGGCAACTTACCTGTTTTCTGTGAAATGGGAATTGTGCTTAACTGTGTCATGTGATTGCATACATAATGGTTGGATTTTTTTCTCTTTCAGTAAATGTTTCTGGCAACTAACTTACTGTAAATCTTTCAGTATTCTGTCTTTTTCTGTCTGAGAATATAACCCCACCCCTGCATATTATGTTGGCTGTAGCCATAGGGAGCACTGCAGTCACATATCATGTCTTAGTCGTGTAACACTTTTCTTGTGAACTTGGGTTAATGAATCTGAATAGACATTACTCAATTATTGAGAAGGAGTTCCTAACTTGCCTTATAGTTCATAAGCTGCTCTCAGGCCTACAGTTGTAGGATAAAACAGTCATTCTGTTAAATGAATAGTACGTCTTTCTCTTAGTCATGATGGTTCTTGACTGTTTCATGAAGCAAAGTGCCATAAAGTAGTAGAAAAAAGCATACATGCACTTGAAAATGAAACTTTTTGTGCTAAATAAAATACATATTGTTTTATGTACTGGGCTGTCTCCATTACTGTAATCCCAATATTTTGATAAAACTTTAGTTGGTTTAATTAAACATACAGTTCAGTTGGGGTAAAGGACTTAATTTTTTTACTTATTTTGATCATGGTGCATAAAATACGTTTCTATGTGTGCTGAAGATCTACTAGCCCTGCATAGAGGCAGGCCTTCAGCTGAGGCAAATGTTTTCTTAAATCCAGCTATGTTACATAGAAATACACTACAGATAAAGAGTACAAGCATTACCTGTTCTGAGCATAGGCACACACAGAATCAGTACTGTTGGATGTTTGGGCACATCTTGAAAGCAACTAAAAATGCAAAGTTGTGTGTCTGTGTGTGTGTGTTGTCCCTTTGCACTTTTCTCTTTTTTATTTACTTCAAGGTTTTGTTGGGGAAGGATTTACTGCCATGAGTCATGAAACCTTTCCCCTCTTTCACTGGAAAAGCTCACCATGTAGCCATGTTAATTTTAAGATAGAATGATTTCCTGTTTTGGTATGACTGTTTTGCTGGATGCAAAGGTAGTGGGGAATTTTTCTGTTCTGTCAAACCAGTCCAGGACTGCCAATTCATAAATCTGATTTTGATTTTAAGTGAAAAGCTTGCAATGATGCTGCTGCACCAGCAGTTTCTACAGGCTCAGAGTACAGGCAAAAACTGCAAGGGACTGGAAGGGAATGAAACCCTAGGGTGCTACCTAATTAGTCTGGAAAAGGGGGTAGCTATCACACTACAAATTAACATGATTTGAAGGCTTCCATTTGCCAAGGTAGCAAAAACAGTAGTGTTAAAGCACATTTGTGAACACAGGACTTCTGGAATAACTTTCATCAGTTTGCAGATATGAGCAGAAAGATATAAAAATGACATTATTGAAGCTGGAGAGTGGAAACAGAGGTGAGTGTATGACAATGAGCCAAGTGTCTGTCAAGCTTGCTGATAAAGGTGAGGGATTTTAACCTGAGGAGTTTGATGTTAAAGAGGCTTTTTGTGGCCAGTTTCACCCTGTATGTCTCCAAATTTTCAGTTAATTGGCCAGGAGAAAAAGCCACGCTTACACTGCAAACATCTGGGTAGCCTGGTTCCTTCAGGTGGCCCAGAGATCAGGTGGTGCTGCAATGAGGAGCAGAGATGTGTCTTTCTGTGGGTGTGTTCCATATGGATGAACTCCCTGCAGTGCCCACACACTACTAATGGAGGCTAGTCTTGTTGTGAAGATTTTCACAGAATTACAACATGATTTGATTTGGAAGGGATCAGCCCAAAACCTCTGAAGGTCACCTAGTCCAAGCCCCCCTCTTCAGGCATGTCTTTCCACCTATTACAGAAATAAGTACATGATGAATTTCCACTCTAGTGTTAATGAGAACTTCTGAATTGTTCATATTTTGCATTTATATGCCATGATTACCAACACTGTTATACTGCAGAAGTTAGAAAGTTATTATCCTTTAATTTAAGGAATTCAATAATTATTAACTTTGTGTATATATACATTAAGCAGTTGAATTTATCATGTTTTTTACTTGGGACTCTACAGATGTTGTCACACTAAAAAATTCACTAAAAAAGTTATATTTTCATGAGAAAGTTAGTTTTCTACCAATTATCTAATAAAATTTACCACAAAATATTTAGAATCATCCCCCACTTCCAAGGAAAATGGAAAAGTTTTCAAATACAATAATAGCTGAGTCATTCAGCAAGTCCAGTTCTACAGTAACCCAAAATTGCACTTTGAAATCTTTTGTTGAAACATGCTAAACAAGTGTTTTTTGGGTTTGTTTTGTTTTTTAAATAGTGGAATGAAAATTACTACCACAACAAGAAGTAACATTTATTATGTTTCTTATTCCTTGTATTGGCTCACTGGAAGAAAACAGATGGGGTCTGTAATAGCATGTGGAGATGCTTCAGACTAACCCTTGCAGTGTTGAACAAGGTGAGAAATAGGCAGACATTTGAAAGGCACTGCAGAAGTCAATAGCAAATGTCACTTAAGATTTAGTTCTCTGTTATTCTTGCAGTTCCTGAAACACCATGGTCTGAAGGATTTGCTCTATAAACACGGCTGGTCTCAACACGGTCTGCGAGGGCTCTCGGGGTATGATCACAGACTCCCACTGCTGAGCAAGGCTGATCTTCAGCAGTGCCAGCAGAGGGCAGAGACTTCCTCTGGATTGGGGAGGTTTCTCTGCTGCTGAGGACTATCTTTTTATCAACAAGAATTTTAACCATGCCACAGTCTCTGCTGAGAGGCTCATCCCAGTTTCTTGCTTTAGTGCCCACAGTCCGACCTTTCTGGCCTTTCCTATGTCAAGCACATGCAGCCTACTCCATATACCAATTCCAGAAACCATTCCATCAGCTCCAAGCAGAGCTAATTAAAAAGCCACAACAAAACTCAACAAACACCACCACCACCAATACACAGACACACACACATGCAAAAAACTCAACAAAAGCCAAAAAACAAACCAAGGCTGTGAAGGGAGTCCCACAGCAGGGTGTCCTTGCTGTTGACGTGTTATCAGCAAGTGGAATGACAATCAATATTCTTCAACACAACTTTAAGAGCTTGGACACAGTGTGAATAGAAACAGGTTATTTAACTGCTGTACTGCACATAAGGGTACAAGAATTTCCTAACCCAAGCAAAAAAGCCAGTAACTGTTCAGACTGGACTGGTATTAACAAAGAGGTGGAATTTGAAGACATGGAAATTAATTACTATGGGGTTTTGAGTATTAACGTTTTAACTGCTTTGCCTATGAAATGATAATTATTTTTTAAAAGCTTTTTTAGGAGGGGACAAGTAAGCAAGCCACACAATTATGATTTCTATAATTTAATATTCATTATCCAGTGCCTTCTGTAGATATGAGCGACACCACTAATCTTAGTATTTTCCCTGTATGTACTTCCTCTTTAGCACTTTCTAAGTACGTACTAGGATGTTCTTACAAATGGAAAACATAGTAAAACCTTAAGACTGAAGCCCCTGGTTTCTGCTCCTGCTTTTGCAACTGGTCTGATGGAAGACTTTGAATACATTTCTGCACCTGTGCCTCATGTCCCAAATATATATGAGACTATTTTTATAGTGCGTTGAGATCTATTGATGCATCAGAACATATGAATAAAACACAGTGATCTCAATCATAGAAGCTCAAAATACCTCTTTTGTTCATTGAATTTAATGTAAAATTGTGACCACAAGCAGTAGTCGTATCACTTAGTTACCACCAGTCATATTTGCTGATTTGCAAAAGAAGTGCTGTGTCAAAGACTGACTCAGCCTGGTAGTTTGGACATCACTTACCTGTGTTATCTGGTAGTATGTAGTGATATTTCCTTTCTAGTACAACAGGCATTAGCTTTTCATGACTATTACAGCTGGAATTTAAAAATACCTTGTTTTTAATTTTTAACAAACCAATTACTTTTTCTATCAATGTATCCTTATATCTCAGTGAGACAGGGCTGAAGTAATAAAAGAAATGGGCCTCATAGTAAATTCTGGATCAATATGAATTAGTGTGATGGTTAGCTTTTTTATTTAAGACCACACACAACTAACACCTGAAAGAAAAGGGTCTCTTTGAGTCCCAGAAAGATTTTTTACCCAGTTGTTGGGATCCTTCTCTATGCTCGGATGTCTAGATTTTTTTTCCACCCTCCATGAGAACCAGACTCCTAAACTCTTCTAGTTTTCAAAATCTGTGAACCATATTCAGGCAGCAGGGCATAGCTATATATGCCCTAAGTGCCTCCTGCATACATGCTTGCACTAATCAAAAAAAATCAGTCCATAATCCAGCAGGGGTTAATTACCTACTTTATCCACATTACCTGATAAATGGCTTCAACATGACTAAATTTTGTGAATAACATTTTCATTTCCTTTACAGCCCCCCAAAAACTTCCTGTTTGCAAATTCAGGCCTCTCTTCTACCAAAGTGTTACCCTGCAAGCCTTTGCACCATCTGTATAGTTAGCATATAGGGAAACCATGCTATTAGCAATATGAGGCCATGCAAACGTGTGAAAGCATGTATCCTCCCTCTTCCCCAGTCTCAGCTTCCCTTGTTTTTCCCCTGTGGCATACAGTCTCTCAGACCAAATTTGCTCAGAGAGGTGTCAGGCAGTGTAGGAGGCTGAGGTGCTGTGCTTCTAATGATTTTCTCCTCCACTTTGCCTACTGGTTTTCCTGCTGCCCTGTCCCCTGGTGCCCCTGCTCTCTCCACTTCACCAGGGAGTGGGTTGAGGGCTCATCTGATGTGATTGCAGCCATGCACCACGTTCCTGTTGCAGTAGGGGTTTGTCTTCACTCTGCTGGTAGAGAAGAAGGGCATAAGTCGTACTTAGCATATAAATGTCTCAAGTGCTGTAGAAAAAGATGTGGACATCATGTGCTGGATAAATGGAATGGGGAGGACAGGTTATTAATGATGTAGGAACTGTTTAGCTGGCACGCAGTCATGTATGCACTTAAGCATTTTTTCTTGGTGGTTATTAGGAAGAGTCAAGTGGTGTTTGAACATATAGTCAGGAGATGGTATGAAATATTGTTTGAAGGGGCAAGGACAATTTCCCAGCTGTGAGCTGCTTGCTGGGCGCTGGATACAGCAGGCACCTGGGCAGCACTGCAGCACGCCCAGGAGTGTGGCTTCTGCAGTGCCTGGTCACCAGGGCTAAACAAATAGGTGGATTCAGATTAACAGAGGCGGATAACAGTAGGGAGCATGAGATGAATTTTCAGACAATGTAGTAGTTAATTTTTGCATGAGGATCTGATACCTTTTGAAATACTGCTTAAAATTGGAACAAAACAGTAATTGTCACTCTTGAAGTGTCCGCTGGTGATTTCCAGAGGGGCTGAGTTTTCAAATTAACATTTGAATTTTCTCCTTAATTTTAACGTTTAATTTTCTCCTTAACTCTTGAACTTTTACTTAGTAACTTGCCAAAACCACTGGATTTCAGATAAGGGGATACACCTCCCATTTGTCTAACTTTCCATTTCACAAGTGTTAGAAGGTTAAAGTCAATACTTTCTATTCAGGAAAAGATATTAGGTGTATCTGCTGTTACATACATCTGCTACAACAAGATTACTTGGGTAAATACCTTCAGTATTAAGACTTCCTAAAAGCTGTAGCAAATTTGAGTTACATTCCATCATTTAATGCATTAATTTCACATTAACTATAGTCAACAGGGAACAGATGAAGACAGAGCTACTCCTTTGTGTATGGCTACATTATGTGGATTTCATGCAGAGACTCTGGTTTGCAGCCAAACATGTCATAATCAAGAAAATTCCTAATGTTAGGCTTTTTTTGCTATAATACTTTTTTGCTGAGGGTGGCATTTACAGAGTAATTTTGAAGTTCAGCAGGAAAAAAAGAAGGATTGATCTTAAGTAGTTTTATTCCACTTACTCATTGTTAAAGTTATTATTCTTTGTTCTATTCATTTTTTGAGATCTCAGTCCTAAACACTTTATGTCAGGCACTGTGATTATAGGTTTCTTTGGATTGCTGAGAAAATGGAAGTGTTAACAAGAGAGGGTCTCTGATGTGGATGAAGTTATGCTAGATTTTAGAGTGCTGTCTGTTCTGATGGAGAATGAGTGGGAACAGTGCTGAAGGATGATGGTGATACTGAAGACTGGGATAAAATAGTTAAGTGAGATAAAAACAAACATGGACATGACAAAGAAGGGGTTACTCTTCAAATTGAAGGTAAGAATATAAGCCCAGAACACCAGTATATGGCAAGAAGTCGAGCTGCGCATTACTCTGTTTTCATGTTGAATAACAAAGCAAACCTAAAGTTGTGGTAGCACTAGTTTGCAGGGTTTTTTATGAAGATAACATCATACTGAAGGACCAATGTTTTAGGTAAAGAAGGAAATCATGGATATATGTCCAAGAGGGGGAAAAAAATAGTTGAGAGAGGTGAATTTGAGTTAAGAATTAGCTAAAATGAGCATGGATTTTAGCAAACTTTTCTTCTGTTTCTTGATTTTTTCTGTGTTCAAAGAACCAAAACTCTATGTATCCTTTATGCAGTCATTAAAATTATCAACTAACTTGGTCCATGTCCAAAAGAGTTGAAATTATCAGCCAGGTGATAGAAAAAATTCACCTGTTCCATCAGAAAAGATAAAATTTTAACTCCTGATTTGTATTTCCTGAACAAACAAGGTTTTCTTGTATTTCAAACCTCAGGAAAAAAACCCTCTGCAAAACTGTTAGGTGGGTAAGAAAGGGTTGTATGGTCACATCCAGAGGGAAAAGAGACGGCTTTGGAGTCACCTAATAGTGCCCTTCTGGCACCTAAAGGGAGTCTGCAAGACAGGTGCAGAGGGACTATTTATAAGAGTATTTAAGGATAAGGCAAGGGGGAATGGTTTCAAACTTTAAGAGTAGGTTTTGGTATCAAGAGGAAATTCTTTAGGATGAGGGTACTAAAGTACTGAAAAAGGTCACCCAGAGAAGCTGTGGATGCCCCCATCCTTGAAATGTTCAAGGCCAGATTGGATGAAGCTCTGATCTACCTGGTCTAGTGGAGGCTGTCCCCACCCATGGCAGGGGTTTTAGAACTTTGTGGTCTTAAAAGTCCCTTATAATCCAGGCCATTCCATGTTTCTATGATTCTCCTTGTGGTAATGCAGACCTCCCACAGTCATGAGTTACCTGTCTGTTTTTCAGGACAGCCTGCCATTTTGAGGGGACCCTTCTCCAACCATACAAAATTAATATCTAAAGACTACCAAATATTTATTGGTGGCATAAGTTGTGGTTTGGATTAACATATATAATGTGGTTTCACTGAACCTAGGGAAACAAATAGGTTTGCATTCTAAATCCTTCTGCTTGTACCAGGAGATGGAACACTTGGAACGCCACTGCAGAAATTAAAAATGTGGTGCTTTTCACTCAGCATCTTCTGTTACTCCAAGAAGTTACGATTACTAAGTATGTCTTAAAATAATTTACAGAGAAGATAATGCCCAAGTTTGGAACATTTTATTTTAAAGAGTGTAAGAGATGACATTCAGTCTTTCAGTACTTTCTATGTTTCAGAAGACATTCAGATAACCTGTATGAATTATCACATGGGGTAAGACTATGAATGTAGCTATCAATGCTTCAGTGCTTGCATTGGTCATGAAACTGGCATTTAGAGTTCTCACTGCCCCGAGAACTGAATGTTCCCCACTGCTTCTAACTTAATAACCTGAAGTTATAAAATGTTTCATGGCAAGTGCCATGAAAATGAAACTACAAAATGTCCAGTTCGTTGTTACTCACAATCTATCTCACCCTGTCAAGAGCCCCATCTTTGGAGCTGTTTGGAGCCAGTATTCAAAAGCCAACTTGTCTTCCATTCACTGAAAAATAAGTGTTAGTAAATCAAACATTTCACTTGTAATTTTTTGTCAAATGAACTGGTGTAAGATAGAAAAAGTTGATCTTAGAAGTTTCAAATCAGATTCTAGCAGTGTTGTAGTCCATCTGTGACTCTTTTTAGCCACTGGCACTACTTTTCAGCATGCCAAAGTCAAACGTCTTCAAAAACATATACTTCCACCTATACAAAGTTGTGAGGTCCCTATAGACCCTGAATATGGTTTAGTGACGTTCACTGTCATCCAATCAAGCCAGATGTTTCCAACTGGAATACAGACTAGTTTTAAATTAACCCAGATATGGCAGAAGTGCAGGTCAAGGTTCAGCCTGAAATATTTACTCTACTTTAAAAAAAAAGTTAAAAATTATAAAAAAGCACTGTAATCTTATCTCAAATACCTCTCAGAGGCTCAGAGTGTTCAGAAAGGAACAGAACCAAAGAAAATATGCTTATTCAGTTAATTTTTATTTTGGTTGCAGCTGGAAATCAGTGTCTCAAGCTAGCATGCTTGTTTCTGACACACTTTATCTCGTCCTTGCTCTTCTAGTGCTTGATTCTAAAATTCTTTCCCAAAGGTGGCTGTACTGCTCACAGCTGGAAACAAAATGCCAAGACAGATGGACTTTGGATGTGGTGTTCTTATATTTTTTTGCATTTTTTTTTTCACTACTAAACAGACAGGGTCAACCTAGAAATTAGAATAAGGTTCCAGTTATTAGATCTATGAGGTTTCAGATCAGCTTTTTCAGTGGGATTACAGAGAGGTAAAATACTGTCCCATCTACTAGGTGGAGCTTGTTAATTTTATAAGTATTTTGTGATGTGACCACATGTGACTTGAGGGGCAAGCCTAGTTAATCATAGGAGTTTTCTTCATTCCAATGGTTTTTTTATGTAAAACCCCCACAACACTCTGCTCCTTACAAGTCTCTTTTGCACCTCTGGAAACCAGGAATAAGGCTGTTTAAAGATGATGAGATGAGTGCTGGCAGTAGAGAAAGCAACAATCTGCCTTTCTCTTGAGAACTAAACAACAAGATATATTCATTTGATGGCAGATGTCAAGTCATGGAAATTACAGATTAAAAATAATTTATGTAGGAAACAGATTTTATATCTCTCGACTTCTATTTTGAAAGAGTGTCACATTAAAGCACCATCATATAAATGCATCATGGGAGCAAAGAATATGAGAAAGGCTGTGCACTAACAGTGACCTACATCCCGGGGCATACCAATGCCTCAGCAACATCAGACAACATCTTCAGAGTGGCCATTTAACTGTCAGCCACATGATTTGTAGCTGGCTGCAGCAAGGACTAAAAATGTAGCATGTTAGACACACATTACAGAGGAAGAAAAAAGCAAAATAAATTGGCATCACTGAAGATTTTTTTCAGATTTTGACTTGAAAGTGGGGAATTCCCACTCACACTACTAATTTAACTGCAAACTGTTTATATAGGAAGGGCTCACTTTTTTTTCACTTCCTCTGAAGGAAAAAAAAAGTGCCAAATATGAAAAGCACAGGTTAAAAATAAGTACTGCATAAAAGGGAGCACAATATTTTCGTTGACTGTAGACTAGCAAATCAAACAGACAGAAACTCTGAGCCAAAGGCAGGAGACACACCTATGAACAAGTTCTGGCCCTGAGAAACTGCAATTATTTTGTAATTAGTGTCTTTTCAGTCTTTAAACTACTAGATGTTCTTTTTGCTGATCCTGCTCAGCCACTATAAACCCTATGATCAGTGGCTTTCAGGGGTCTCTTCAATGCTGTCCCAGCAGTGCCTTCCTTCCTGTGGTTTCATTCTTGCCTTGTGGAGTGCTAGGCAAAGTTGCACAGGGAGGGAGAACCATGAGCTTGGAGATGTGTTTCTGGCTCTCTCTGCTGAGGAGAGGGAGACAGAAATTCTGATGTTATGAAGCATCATGTCTGGTGTGCAATCAGTACCGTTTTTCTGTTTTTAAAGGAAACCTGCTCTGTGTCCAAGAATGGGGGGAGTAGCCATTGGTGTGTGGGCAGACACTTCAGAGTTGGGAGCACAGACAGCTGGTATGGTGAAGATATCCATGGGAGAACTCATAGACCACTGAGACTTGCAGACTGCTCTAAGAAATTTCAGTGTTATTGCTATTGCTGCAGTATGTTGCTGGTCATGCAGTATCTGGTTCTAAGGGTGTGTCTGCTCTGCCCCTGGAGTTAGCAGCTATACTGTATTTGGGTAGCAGGTCTTGTCCTCAATAAGGGCACTGGTTTTTCTAAGGGTGAGGAGATAGAATTCAGGAAAAAAAAAATAAAACAAACTTCAGTAGTTAGAAAAATCCATTATTTACTGGATGATCTTGCATTTCTCCATGAAATATTTCTGCTGTTGCTGATGTTTTGACTGATCATTTACAGCCATGAAGAGAACTGTTTCACTTCTATAACAGCTGAAGGGTATCTAAGTTTCCTGCCTCTGGTCCTTAAAGCCAGGCACTGCTCAGTTACTTTTAATGATTCCTCCTATTATTAATACCCTGAGAGAAAGGCAGCAATGTTTTCCTGCCCCTGCCATGCACAGCCTTGCCAGACAAAGTTAAATGTAAAACTACAGCCTATGCTATGAGCCTTATAATGCCCTCTAAGCATGTGTTCTTTGGGATGGAGGTGAGGTGTACTAGATGGTAGTTTTCCAGATCCTCCTTTTCCTTTTTGAAGACGGGAGTAACATTGGCATTTCTCCAGTCATCAGGCACTTCTCCCATTCTCCATGATTTTTCAAAAATGGTGGGAGATTGTCTTAACAATATGCGCCAGCTCCATCAGTACCCATGGGTGCATCCCATTAGGGCCCATGGATTTATGGGTGTTAAATCTATCTAGCTGATCTCAAATCCAACTCTCTATGACTAAAGGGAAGTCTTCCTTTTTCTTGCATTTCTCTCTTACCAGGAGAGGGACTCCTGAGGGCAAGCCTCAGCAGTAAACACTGAGGCAAAGAAGACATTCAATAATTCCACCTTCTCTCTGTCTTCCATCACTAGGACACCCATTCGATTCTGCAGCAGCCCCATATTTTCCCTAGTTTTCCTTTTGCTGCTGATGTACTGGCAGAAGCCCTTCCTGATATCCCTTGCCAATCTGAATTCCTCAAGTGGGTCTTGGCCTTCCTCATCAGATCTCTACATACAGGGTTCCTATTGTTCTCCCATGTGGCCTCTCTCTTTTTCCACATCCCATAAATTTATTTCTTTTGTTTGAGATTTGCTAGAAGCTCTCTGCTCTTCCATGCAGATCTCCTGCCCACTTTGCTTGATTTTTTGCTTGCTGGAATACACTGGAGTGATGCTTCAATATTGACCAGCTGTCTTGGCCTCCCCTTACCTTCTAGAGCCATAACCCACAGGATTTCTCTAGGGGTGCTTGTTACTTGTTTAGCTACTGGTGACTAAAATGAGCTCTCAGTACAATGGTTTGGGTTGGAAGGAACCTTAAAGACCATCTAGCTCCAATCCCCCAGCCATGGCCAGAAACTACCACACAGCATAAGGAAACTATGGATTTAAACTGCTAATTATCAGATGTCATTCTATAGACATTTATTTATCAGTTGAAACCTCCCAAGATATGAATTTATATATTGTGGCAGTAAAAGTATGCAGGGAGGCAAACAAAGGATAATCAGGGGTAGGTGGGAACTGAATTTACATACACTATGATGAATATACTCTTTCAAAGCTATAATTCACGGCTGAAGGTTCACTGGTTTTCTATACAAAAGTCAAAGCAAGAAGTTTTCTGCAAAGGTTTCTTAAAAGTCTAAGCCTAAGAAAGAAGTCTTTGACAAGGATTTAATCAAATTCTTTAGTGTGGTGGTTCTGCTTTCATTGCAAAAATAAAATCCCTAATTTTCATATTAGCAGCTATTCTCTAAATAATTTAAACATAATGGCAGAATCCTATGTGTACTGAAAGATTTCAAAAGGGAGATGAATCCATGCACCCAAATTGACACAAAAAGTTTCAAGTTTTATTTTGAAAGCTTGATTGTTTATCTCAAATGCACAATGGGTATTCTGGCTTGGACATCTCTTTTCTTCAATTATGTTCAATAGTTAACTTGATCTACCAAAGCAAGTTCTCTTGTCAGAGGAATTAAAATGCTGTCTATTTTAAGAGAGAAAGAAAAGTCATGAGAAGGATCAGATGCTTTTTAAAAGCTCATTTAGGGAAAAGAAAAGGTAATTTAATACTTTGTAATGTCTGAAAGGCTTGATTTAAGACAAAATTACTAGCCAGTTTAGATTATTTTAGCACTAATGGAATGAAATTTTCCTATTTTTTATAGCTAAGTCTGTAATGAGGAGATTCAAGCTGACTGAAAGTAGTAAATAGATTATAAGTGCATTTTGTGAAATTGGAGAAAAGATACTTTATTTTTATGTATATTACATTAAACTATCAAACAGCTTTCAAAAGTTGTTTATCGGATGAGAAAAACTTGTCTTCTTTCTTTACTTCTACATGATGTTTCTGGTGCGTAAACGTATATAAAATGCAGAAAACAGGGAGAAATTTTTGGGGACACTTCTTCCTCCTTAAAGAAGAAGGAAATGGGGAAAATGCAGTAAGAACTGTAAATACTTACTAGGAAATTTAATTGTGACTAAACCAAATTTGCTTTTCTATAAGAAACAGATGGAAAAATTTCCATCTGTTTACCAAGAAATGCTGAAACTTGTCTTTTGAGTTAGTTACTGATATTTTTCTTTTTATTTCAGAAGATTAATCATATTTAGGATGTGGCTTCCCCCTGCATGGAATAGAAGGAAGACTGATTAATGTCAATACATAGGATGCAAATTCCCTTCCAGTCCACTGTGTCCTTGAAAACAACTCTTTATCTGAATGTTGGCAATCCAAGGATTGCATGAAATCTTAAGATAATGTGCACTTACAATCTGCTAAGTATACAACAGAAGAACAAAAACAGCAAATAAACATTTATTTTGTTTACATAACATAGCTGTATTGTGCCAAATTACAACCAACTTAAGAAAATAATTTAGTCACACCAGATAAAACATATATTTTTCTTACATTCACCCAGTGGCAAAATGCTATGTAATCTCTGTCTAGATAGTGTTCCAACACTCCTCATTCCTTTTTAATACTTTGTATTCCTTCCAGTGTTTATGTGAACCTTTTTCTCTATCACCAACATCACTGACATTGTTCAAGTGGCAGCAGGGTCAGTATGGTTATTAGGGGGTTCCATATATTCTCTGAATGTATATAATTTTCTTTGCTGTTCAGTGCTGTCAGCATAATCCAGTGAAGATTGCAGATGGTTGCTGTAGCTTTTCATAAGAGAGGGCTTTTATTTCACTGATTCTAAAACCACCTGTCTTCTCTTTTATTTGTTTTCTTTTTGACTATGCAGTTAGGACTAAGGAAACTGACTAAAGGATGAGTGAGGAAAGAATGGGTAAAGAATGGATATTAGGGGGTGGCTTTTTCTAGTAGAAGGGATTAATGGAGTAAAACCTGTAGAATCTCCCTAGACAAAAAGGATTCAAACATAGTACACCACAAGAATTTCTCCTCACCCTCTACCTCCCACTTATGAATCTTCCTTCAATATTCTTAAGAAAGGAATGGGTTTTTTTACTTTCCTTGTGGTAGACATTTATTTTATACTAATTTTCAAGAAGCATTGGAGTAAAAAGGGACAGTTTTAGCCAGAATTAATAGGCATCATTCAGCCAACAAGAGAAGACAGGTGTTTAGAACCTGAACAAAGCTGTGCCTGTCTAGCACATGGCCACAGAACAAGTGAGGGGAAAAAGGGGATCCTGATTCTTCAGCTAAATTCATCACCACTATCCTTCATTTAAATATGAACAGTAATTCTGTATTTATAGAGAGAGAGCTGTCTGTAGCCAAGGATCATGTTTGGACATTGTATTTGATGGGGCCAGAAAGTAGGAGCTTTGACTGGCTTTGCTGGGAGTCTGTACATGCACAACCCAAATTAATCTTGTTCCCCAGTCAATTAATTTAAAAGGTTTTCTATATAGGATAAGGAGAAAATAATTTCTTGAAATACTTAAGTAGGATAACTTATTTTAAGAAACGTAAACCAAAATATTTATGAGATTTTCTTATTCCTCACAACCTGTAGACAACATGTGTGTAATACCCAACCAAATATTTAATTGACCGTATGTTGGAAAACTTTGAAACAGTAGAGTTTATCAGTGAATGGTCTATAAAAGTTAATTGGCACAAAAGCAATGGGGTTTTTTAAACCATTTAACATGTAAATAAAAGATAAATTAAAGAGACAATGCTATTATCTCTCTATTCATGAAAAAGAACATGAAAATATCTGATACTGAAATGACTTCAATTTTTTTTCTTCCTCTTGATTATAAGGTCAAATAACAGTAAATATCTGTGCAGTGAGAACTATGCAAACCTGTTAACATTATTTAAAGGAGAGAGTATAGCCCAAAACTTATAGAAGAAAAAAACACTTATCACTCCAAGAATTGCACATTTTACTTGGTAATGTACTATATGCAGTAGATGTTGCTGTGGAAGTCTCAATATTCTTAATAGTCTTTTAAATTTTGAAATACCATTGTGATATGGTACCATATTAATAATTAGACATCCAAAGTGCATGAAAATATGTACAAACATCTGAGAATAATAGAATCATTATAAGTAATATGTTGATTTGATAGAACATCTTTCCAGACTTCTAATTTCATTTGTAATCTGTTTTTACCAAAGGTATGATGTGTACTGAAGCAATGGCAGCAAAACAGCAATGCTGATTCATAAACATGGGAAGTTTAAAACATGGGAGTTTCTTTTCCCTTGGTTGCCACTTGGCCTTGTCTGCTTCTCTGCACTATCCAAGGGCCCACCAGTGAGTGATGTTCTACAGTAAGTGTCTGAAGGAACAGGAATAGTGCAGGGTGCTAAAGGGAAGTTATTTTCTTTAAATTTACTGGCCTTTGAGGTAATTTCAGAAACATGTGTGTGCCATTCTGACAGCACCATGTTTACACTTTTTCTGTAGCATCACCAACCTTTATTTTTCCCTCTTAGTTACACCTTTGATTTTTGATTTTCCAGTGTTATGTCAAAATTAGTTCAGTAAAAGGTCCTCCTGGGTCTAGATTGATTGCACTGTGCTCTTGTGATTTGACATAAACAGACATTCAGGACTGAATAGCTGTCTTGCCATCACTTCAGGCTTTTGCTGTAAATATAACAATTTCAACAACAGCTGAATTACTCTTCCTTTAAGCATATCTGCTTTCTGTTTTGTGTATTACTGACAATCTACTAAGGAGGAAAATTGCAGTCAAAAATCATGGCAATTCAGGTTGCCACAGGATAGAGAGAGCAACCATACAAAATGTTAATTATCACAGTATGAGGAAGAAAAATTTACCCAAATTTCCCTTAAACTGAAGAGCAGCTCCTTGCACAGTGTTACTTCTGGGCTAATGTTGAAATGAGCTTTGGAAAGTAAATCAATGAGTGAAGGCTTAATACAGTAGATTTATGTATGCTGTCAGTTTCTAAGCAATATAATTATTGTCAGTTTTCTGCCTCTAGCTACTCTTTTAGCTTCTGGGAATAATGAGAGAATGTGTTCAGCCATGTGACATTCTTTCCTTTGCAGAGCTAACAGCTGTTTCCCCTGTGGTGAATCTTGCATTTTAAAGAGCTCTCACACGTTCTTTCATGAGGACTTAGTAATACCATGTGACAAAATACCATTTTACAGTATTGTAATTGAAGTGACTTTCCATATCACATAGGTTGCTGAGAAATCAATGTCAGGATTGGATCCACAGAAATGCACTGTCTCAAATAAACTGCAAGTCGAAGGATACATTCTTTATAAAAATCTTTATAAAAAGCTATAGAGTGACCGTATGATACATGGGTTTGATTCATCATAACAACACACATGTCAATCCCTTCTAAATATTATTTATTAGGGATGTTCTTGCTTTTTTTTCCCTCTCTTGTTGTCCTCTCTACACCATTAGCCCAGAATGATCACAATCCTACAGTTTGAGTGGCTGTCCTTAAAATCAGTCTTAATCTGACTCTGAGAGCTGGTGAATTAGTGTGCTGTAAAGTCTCTAGATTAGCAGGTTTTTACTGTTTAACTGTTTCAGGGAAGCAAGACTGCTTTTTCCAATTTGTAGCCTGATTTTGGTCAGAACCACTATTTTCTGAAGGTATTTTTTCATGCTTCTTTTAAATTAAATAAAAGTGAGGATTGTTCCTGCTTTGTAATTCTGCAATGCTGTCAGGTGTGACTGGTTAAATCCATGGCACTGTAATTAGAAAGTCATATTGGAAAAATAATATGTAGCTTTCATTACTGACTCCATGCTCTGTCTTCCTTTCCTTATAAGGCCATGCATTTTGGATCAAAATATTCACAGAGGTGCATGGTCGATCTAAAAATGCACATTTGTATTAGGAATAATGTTCTGGCCTGACTGCTTATTCCTAGTAAAAAAGGAAAAGTGATATATCTTTTGTAGTCTGGGGTTTACTGAGCACAAGGGATGTGATCAATAGGGTCTGAAGTCAGATTAACTGGGTTCAGCTGGTGACTGGAGAATTAATGATCTCCCTGTTTCCTTGGAGGGAGGCAGGGGAAAACTGACAAAATTACTTGTTGTCTCTAAGAACTGTAGCTGAGAGAGTTTTATTTGGTTCTGGATTTTTGTTTGTTTGTATATAAAAGAAATTAACTTGTTTGTATGTAAAAGAGATTAATTTGCCCCCTGTCATTTTTACTAAAAAGTAACTCTGTTGTCAGAGTTTTTTAGGTAATTTTGGTTACAAATTAGGAATGCAATGAAAAGATTTTGAGAAATGGAAATGTGATCTTAAAATTTTCAAATTGTTTCAAAAAGAGATTGCATCTCAATATTTTTCATTTTTGTGAATTTACGGGAAATTGCAATAATTTCTATTAATGATAAAACTTAAATGAAGTGGAAAATATTGAAATTTGCCAATAATTTTCCTGCTGTTTTAATAAGACCAATGGAAATTAAAATTGTAGGTCAAAATCAAAACCAGATCAAAGTCCCCCAAAGATTCATTTAAACTATAAGCTTACTATTCTGCAGAATAAATGTGCACAAAATTATGCACTTGGTAGCAATAAAGCTTTCATGCTTCACAGACTAAACAGCCAAAGAAATAGTTTTAGCTATGGTAAACCTGCAACACAGCGACACTAGGGGTGCAGTCATGGCATCAATGCTCAAAAAGTCTGTGACAACTTCACACAGCAAATGGAAAGTTTATGTGTTGGGGTAAAATTTCACAGAAGTGCTTGGTGTGCCAGTGGATTACTGCATTGCAGGTTTGCCCGTGTTCCATATTCCTCTTTAGGTCTTAAATGAAGTTCTTAAGCTCTTAAGAAAAGGATTTGAATGGGGACAACACCTTTTTCTGTATATCACAAAGTTATCACAAATTAATAGGATTTCTTTTCCTACTAGAAGGGTGTGTTAAACTGCGATTAAGATGTGCTCTATGGAGTTATTTTATTATTATATTATTTATTTGTGCAGCAGCTTTTAAAGCCGTTATTAGAGACAGTAAGATTAATCATCAAAGGATAAGCTTCATTTTGTCAGTCACACAAAGTATAACTGATCTTCATGTGTTTTCATGAGAATTAGACAAATTTTTCAAGAGACTATGAACCAGAATTTGCATGGCTACTGCATTTAATGAGCAGTGCACATACAGACCCAAAGCTCCAGAGATATCTCATCTAGGCAGAAGTTAGCTCAGAAACTGTCTGAATTTACTCATCCCAGGGGGTTGCCTGTACAGGAAAAATGTTCTTAGAAAATAAAGTTGAAGATATTTAAAGAGCAAAAGATTTTCAAAATACCTTTCTTACATTTAAAATACACAGAATATAAAAGCTATGTAAAGAAAATGGAAAACTGAGGAAAGGTGGGGTTTTTCTGAGGAGTTTGGAAAGTTAGCTCTGATGCAACATGTACCCTTGCTATAAAGACGGTAAAAGGAGAAATTTTTGTCCTAATCTAGCTTTCATATTTAATTTGTTTATTTTTCCAATTTCATTCTGTCTGCATCAGTTTCCTTATCTAGCTCCAAATGGGACCCACAGAAGGTGGTGCAGGTCAAACTGAGATGGTCCATATGCCAGAATGCAGGATAAGAGTATTTAAAGTCATTGCTGCTGTTCTATTTTGTGTATAACACAATATTTATATCAATAAATGCTTTATATGATAGTCAATACAGAGTTTCTTACTGAAATTGAGAATTTCTTTACAGTTCAGATTCAGAGTAGTCCTGCTCACTTTGCCTCAAATACCTCCAGTAGGTAGTGTTTGACATTGGCTGCTTGAGCCTGGAGGTGGCAGAAGTGTTAGAGGCAAATGCAAAGGTTGATCAAGGCACAGATTAAACCCCAACAGGCAATCATTGCCTCCCTTCTCCCACATTCCCACAGTGGCTGAATAATCTGATGATATACCACTAACTTCCTGAATTCTTTTCCTCTTTTAACATTTAAAATTATTAGCTGCTGTGCCCATAGGGAAAACTCCAAACTTGAATCTGAATTGAGCTGAAGTTAAACAGAGGTCTGAAGAAAGCCTGGAATAGTAGGTCTGAGAAGAAAGGATTGCCCTATGTCCCTGTGGGCTGTGCCTGGAATAGCTTCACTGTCTTACTGGGATCCTTCCAGGTGTCCCTGTTCTGGAGTAACACAGCACAGGTAACACGGCATGAAGAATTGACTTTTGCCTGCCTTGAAAATGTTGTCAGAAACAGTGGGGAATTAAGTATCTGGCAAGGTCCGTTGTTCACCTTACATAACCCAACACAACTCATAACTGGTTGCAAAAGCCAATTTACAGTATGGGTTCTTGTCTGATGTGAGAGAAACTTAGGCAGCTTACAGGGAAGTGGGAAGTAGTGAGGACTACACTATGGTATTAGATGACAAGCTGCTGAAAATTGTCAGGCTAATTAAACCTCACAAAATTCTTTAAATATCTGATAGGACTATTTTTGTATTTGTCATATTAACTGAGTAACAAATTATTTGAAAGTCATAAAATTAATCAAGATTTACATTTTTAGATTAAATTTTTTCAGATCCTTAATATTGTTTTTGTTAACATAAGAAGGCAAAGAACAGAAATGCAACTATTTTAGACTCCAAAATTAATTAACATCACCTGATGTAGTTTATTATGGAATATTATTCTACCACTACTCTTTAGAAGCTTTACTGTAATAAAGTCCGCATAAAAATTAGTATTAATGGGAATCTTCTGGATAAATGTTATCAGTCTAAGATGCTGTGATGTTTGACTATTACTGATACCATGTGTTTATAAGTTATGATGCTTTTATTTTTATTCATTGTTTGTCCAACTTGTATAGTTTTATATTTGAGAATAGTTATGCAGTGTTAGATATGCACCCAGAACAATGAACTTCTCTAATAAAGTTATTCACATAGGCTTTAGTCTGCTAAAATGTTAGCTTTTTTCTTTCATTACAGTTTTTTTATATATTCTTCATGTGATTGTGGCAGACGCTGGTACCTACCATGTATAACTGTAACAAAAATCACACTTATCCTTGTTAGGATGGGCTGAAGTTCCTTACAATGTCAAATCGAATTGTTTCACCAAATTTCTATTACTGACTTGTGTTTTATAAAGGTAAATCATAACCTTTTTAATGTAGGGGTCTCAGGCTTCCTGATTGTGCAGTGATATAATTTGTTTTAGACACTAATTTGCGTTCTCCCTGAAGAATCCATGATGCCCTGAGCTTTGTCTTTTAAAAACTTGTCTTCAGTCTTATACAAGCCTGAATTTATGTAGCTGTCTCTGGAGATGGTTCCATGATGTCAGTTGTCTTCTAGTAGGACATCCCATTTTATATAGTTAAAGAAAAGTAGTTTTGGTAAATAAATGGCAGCGTGCATCTTCTGGAATATAAAAATATCCAGAAAATTTGTAAGCTATCCAAGGACAATAGGGGAAAAACCAAAAGCTAATCGTAATGAGGAGTCAGAGAAATCCTAGAGATGCTATAGATCCATTACCAACTGGAGATAAATTAATAATTATAAAGAAGATGTAGAAATATTCAGTAAGACTTTCTGTTCTGTACTTGGAAAGCCATGTGTTTGCATTCCATGAGGATAAGAAAGTGCTTTTCAGGACATGGATATACATTAAAGGATAAACACTTTTAGAGTTGCAGATAATTTGTACCAAACAGTCTTTAAAGAACTAAAAAGTCATCTGGCATGTGGTGATTTTTAATAGGTCTTGAAATATTAGATGAAATTCAGAACAGCAGATGAGAGAAAAAGTAAATATTAAAAGAAAAAGGATTTATTGGATAAGGTAGCCATTGGTAGTGTATTCAGATGGATACAAAGACACAGAAGCCTACAGGTCTTTAGTTTTATTTTTCTCCATGTATCAAAAGCTTCTATCATAATAAATTTAAAAGGAGAAGTGATTGACCAACTGCAAACCAAACACACAGAGAAAGTGTGGACATTCCATGATTTGCAGTTCTCAGATCAAAGTCATACACCTTTTTGGGAGGTATGTTTGAGTCAACTACATCTTAAGGATTCCATATTAAATTTGGTGGTCAAATGGGCTGAACATTGCTGAGATCAAACCAGATGATCTAATGGCCTCTCCTGGGTTTTGACTTTAACAACATATCAAGTGCTTCCACTGTATTTCAAGCTGGGAAGCAGATCTGATTATCCTCTGAATATTATGTGTCTGCTTACTCAGCAGGTAGTTAAAAAAAAGACAGTTTATTTTAACATAATATTTGCATCATGTTCTTCAATTATAATTTTCATCTCTCTTTACAGACAAGAAAGTTTCTTTTCCTGAAAATATGTAATTGCATGCGTGCATGTGTATATATTTGTATCTATGGATTTCTTCACAGAAAAAAATACCCCAACATGAAACACAATTTAAAAAGAAAAAAAAAAGCTTTCAGGGAAAATATTTCTGACTTTTTATAGAGTGCTATGACATGCGGAGCAGTGAAATAATACCTTGAGTATAGGTTTCCCTTTAAAGCCGGACACTGATGCAATGTCTACTCACTGGAACAGGATAGTGAGGCTTTTGTGAAGTTACAGGACACATCTGACCATCACCAAATAAATGTTATATGTTGGACAATTTTAATATATGGGATAGGATTTGAAGGAGGTCTTTTGTACTTGGAGCCTTGTCTTTTTTCCCAACTGTGCTGAATTTATGGTATATATATATATATATATGTTATTTCTTCATAGTAATGTATATAATATGTTTAATATGTTTAATATGTTTAATATGTTTAATTGCTGGCAAATTAATTGCTTCTAAAGGGTATGAACTCTTCTCACAATACTTCTGGTTGCACACACTGTATTCCTAGGCATATCTTGTAAGCATTAGAGTTCAAAGAAAAGGGAGATAAGATGTATAATGACTTCCAGTGACCATATTCCAGTGTGAGAATATTCAACTCATTAAATTGTTTCTAAGGTATTCTAGATGGATATATGCCTGCCTTCATTTTTTGGTTTAGTTTTGGCTTTGCTTTCATAACACAACTGTTCTCCCTAGTTTATAACATGTCAAGGTCAAAGAGAGGTGAAGCTGAATGGTGCTGGGAATCTGAGATGCAAATAAGTTTCAGATAATCCATGTGATGCTCAGAGGCCATCTAGTTTCACAGAGCCATTAGCATTCAGGGACGCTCATTAGCACTCAGGCAGCCAGTCAGTACACATTAGCAAAATGAGATGTGTTGATTAAAGTTACAAATTATGTGTTGAATGTTTAGACTTCAAGCCATGGTAGCTTCACATTTTTGAGTGTATTTCTGTAGCTTCAAGTTAAAAAATGTTGACCCTTTCTAATTTTCAGCACTTTTTTGGTGCGTGTAAGAACGCGTGTGTTTGTGTGTATGGGAGGAGAAAAAAGTGTACACAATGGAAGAGAAGGTGAGAAGTGAAAGCAATTTCAATATTTAACATTTTTGTTTGAAGTGCCTTTGAAAATCTTACAGTTAGGACTGTCATTGCTCTGATTTTAAAGCCAGAGACATCAAAAATATCAAAGAGAGTAGGAAGATTTTAACCTTTAATCTGTGTTATCCTATATACTGGCCTATGAGAGGGAGATAACACTGTTTAGATACCAGTGTCCTGTTGATTTAATGAGATGTAGAAACGAACAATTCTAAAAATTCTGACTATAATCAGAATAATCAGCATGTATTATCTGATAGTATCGCAGTAGGATCTGGCTAAAATCATAGGGTTATGCGGAAAGCAATGATGTAATAGTTTAATGTCTATATTATTTAATTTTTATCACTGTATCATGCTCATATTACATGGGTCTATCTTGTGTAAGTTTAATAAAAAAAGGATACTCTACTTAAAATTAGGCCATCAGCATTTTGGATAGCATAGAATAAATTGATCACCTTTGTTGTGTGACATTTTAGAATAGCCATCTTAAGCAAATATAGCATGCTACTCCTACACTTGTTATTACATTTTGTGGTCCTGTCAAAGGGTCTAGGAAGACCAATAACATCTATTGTTATTGGATTAAACAAGTATTAGATGAAAACAAGTTTTTTAATGCTGATATTGTGAAAGTGACTTATTTGTAGGACTAATAACGGAGTATTTTATTTTCATTCTTTCTTGGGAAACCTTGTCTAATATCTGCAGCTGAAAGGAATCACAGAGAAGGTAAGAATTATTCTGAGCATGACTCAGCACAGAATTTCTTTGTTTTCTGATCTGATTTGAATTGATACTCTATATCCCGATGTTGCTTTTAGGAGGAGAGAGGTCTTGTGATACTACTCAACATAAAGGTCCTTATGGGGAAAACCACGCCGTGGGGGCAGATCATCTCTGAACACAAGATACTGTATTGAAAAACAGCACAATGTAACTTCTGTTTTTCTTTTCCTGATTGTGTTGCCTTAAGAACATTCTGAGTGGTTTGGATGGAGGTAGCTCAATATCAGATGTTGAGTTCAGCTCAGTACTTTCCTTCTAATAGTGATGTCTCTGTTCCTGGGCAGATCATCACTTGGCAGCATCCATCAGCTACTTGGGTTGCTGTCAGGAATGTTCTGTTTTACATCCCTCACCCGTTCCCTTGCTATTGCACTTTTGATGCTCTGACCTCTTCCTTTAGTTCATTTATTGTAGTCTGGGCTCATTTGGTTTTTCCACTTTGTTTTCTGTAGTTGTCTTGCTCTCTATAAGGAGTTCGAGTTCAGGAGAAATTCTCATTTGTAGAAAACAGGAGATAGTCTTTGAGAGGTGATAGACAGAATACAGGATGCTTAGTTCAGAATTACTACTCATGCTTTGTTTCTATGTGATATTTCCTTCTTGAAGTAGTCTTTTACCTGGTATATTTACAATGTTAACAGAATCTGTTTCCTACTTGGGATCCTCTTCTTAAGTCATTAATGCTCCTGTTTTGGTTTGTGTTTGATAGTTATTTTGGTTGTTTTTACTTTTATCACTTGTATCTGCATTACTTGAACTCCAGATTCTATGCTTCAGAGAGAAGGCTGTTTGTTTCAAGCTTATTCCTTGGGTGCTGCAACAAAGATATCTGCCAACATGAGGTGCTGAAAACCTAGAATTAAAAAGAGACAAAGTATAGAGTAAGCCTGGTATGTTTTAATATGTCTATCTGGCCTGAAGGTTGGATGTTCACTTGTACCACCTGGACCAATAGGTATCAATAGATTTTTCTTTTAGCTCACATTATTTAATTTCAGTACTATTTGTAGTTTTGGGCTCCAAAACATTTTGTGACACTGAGTTTCATAATCTGAACCCAAACCCAAACCTCCTTCCTATTGCTACTCTTTTGTTCTGGTTTTGCCTTAGAGAATTGCCAGTCTTTGCTTTACAGTTGTCTCTAAACACCTGAGAGAGTTATCATTCCTTCAGAAGAAAGCACAGGTTGCTTTGTTAGCTCATAAGAGTTTTAAATTAAACTGCTTATAATTACAAAGAATCCTCACAGTGGCAGGGCCCTTCAGACATTACTCAGAGTGAATTATTATCCACCTAGTTATTAATAGCATTGACAAATCCTGTTCTTATAAAGCTTATGTGTGAAATGGTATTCTGTTTTGGAATCTAGAATCAATCACTAAATAAAAAGCTAAAAATTTACCAAACTGACACTTTAGGCTTATTACAACTCTTTGAATTTTGGTTTCTAACCTCATAATCATTGGGATAAGCTTTGTGATTATTCCCAAATGAATGAGAAATAAGACAATTGGAAAGACACACTCTAATGAGTTGTCTTAATTTATTTTTTTAAAAAATTCTATCTTATGCCGCTATCATACATCAAAAGGCTTTATTTTCACAATAAATATACATGTGAAATTACTATTAGACATTATTAGACATTTTTCAGAGACTTTCAGTAGAAATAGTCTGGTTTTCTTTGCTTCTGGGAAAGTGTGCCTTTAACTGAAGCAAGTAGAAGTAGTGATTTTTCAGTTAATTTGAAGAACAACAGCAGTGTATCTGAAATGATTATATATTATTAAAATACTATTATCCAAAAATATCAAAATTGTTAAAAAATATGTTTTTCTCTACCCAGATATTATGCTGCTGTTTTCCAGGGTACGCTACTCTTAGTGAAGATTTCTGAGAGAGGAATAAGAGTGTCTGGAGTGAATTCCTGTTGTTACCCTTCTTTACAGAAGAGGATCTGTCACTTACGCGGAGGAGCACAGGTAGGTTCTGTAGGACAGCCAGAGTGTTGTTGGTCAGAGCTGGATTTTTGGAATCTTAGAACAAATAAAACTGTATGAGTTTCCTTTCTGAAGCATTCAAAATCAGTTGGGAAGTAAGAAATGTAACTAGTTTGTCTCTCTTCTGTTTGGTCACTTTTTATCATGTTTCAAATATACAGAAACATTTCACAGTAAAAAAAAAAAAATTCATTAAGGTCAGAAGTGCTTCCATGCTTGGAACTTCTTAGAGGTATATTTAAGCCCTGGCAGACTTTTAACCTTTTCTAGCTTACAATAAGTTTGCCATCCTCTTAAAATCCTTTGATTGTATGGCTTTTGTTCCCTTGAAAGGGGGACAGGGCTGCCTGGTTACTCAAGCAGATGCCAGGCTTCTGATTTGCATTTGATGAAAGCCACTTGTGAAAGCAGAATCAATGCTCAGATTTACAAACAGTAAATGTGGGTATTGGCTTGTCATTTCTTCCTAGGTTGTTGTCCTATAAAGCTGTTCAAGTTCCTCTCTTCTCAAGAACATCTTCCTCCTCTCCCTGCTGCCCATAAACATTATGTTAGATCAAGATGAAGGGTGAGTAATTCTTTTTATTTCCATTATCTGGGGTTTTGTTTGTTTGTTTTTTTAATTTAACAGCAAAAAAGGAAAAAGGGGAAAAAAAAGAATGAAAATACAGCTATTTAGAATAATGCATTATAAGCTGATGAACCACAATAACCAACCTGTGTGTCTGAAGAGGCCTAATTACAGAACACCAGAGGCACAAGAGGGGGCTTATTGTGGACAGCAAAATAGTGCTCTATTAATGCTGTCACTGTACTGAGTACAGCATCAGCATTAATTTGTGTGGTTATATCCAGGTAGAGACTAGTACAGAATGCATCAAGAACAACAGAAATGAGTCTGAAAGGGTTATATATCAAATCAAAGCTAGCAGTGAGAGTGGCTTTATTTTGAATGAGGCGAACTGAAAGCAAGATGGCAGTGATTGAACCAGTGTTTCTAAAATAAGGGTATTTCTGACTAGTCTGTGTGTAAACTCCTAGTGATTAATGTCTAATGTGTATATGTATGTTGAAGTAAATGAGTAAGAGAATCAGCAAGGATGAAATTCAATTTATTTGAGTCTTTTTATGCCATGAGATCAAGTATTATAGACTGTATCAAGACCAGCTGTAAGGACAGCTGTGGATCTCTTTTTTCCTGTAAAACGATATCTATGAGTTTTGCTTTGGATATGTGGTGTAACATTATTATTTAGTGCCTAAGACACCAGTAGAAAAAGCACATGTGACCTAATAAAAGGACTAGAGGAGAAGTGTTGTAGTTTCCCTGTAACGTGAACTTGAAAGAATCTAAGCTGCTTTGGTTTAGGTGTCCTACTTCACTGGTGTTGCTCCATAAAACCCTGTTCACTGTGGTTAAACAGAGCCATTCTAAAAACTGAAAGCTTCACATGTAAGATGAACACTTTTTATAGTGCAGGAGGTCAGAGAGAAAACTCACCCACAAGCAATGGGATTGAATATAAATCTTAAGGTATTCAAAACTCGTTCCTTGCCTCGGCTATTTCTGTTTTTCTGTGTTGGGCTGGGCAGTGCAGTGCATAGACTTATGAGCCAGACATAAATGAGCTGCTGTACTGTAACTCTTACTGCAGTCTGGTGTAGCTTAACCATCTTGGGCTAACTCAGCTTTCTTTCTGTGGTACAGCAGCTGTGTCAACACAAGATGACTCAGCTTTTGTAGATTTATACCTGAATAGCATCACTGAAGTGCTTCCTGGGTTTGATCATGTTTGGCTAGTGCTTCTTTGGGTATCTATGAATGTAATTCTAGATGGCTATATATATGGGAAGTTTCAACAGATTTATAAATGATTACCTTATTAGTGTCAGCTTTTACTCTTATTTTCCAAACTTGTGTATGCATCAAATATGCCAAAATATTTTCCAAATATAATATTACAGATGAAGTGGTTTTAGTCTTTGTTTGATAGTGCAGATATTTTATGGATTTATTTTTCAAAATCATAATTTCTCATTTAAAAATAATTATTGCTGTAATACCAGACAGTATCATTTGACAAATAAAAAAAGAATGAACAAAATTACCTCATTTAGTCACTACTTACCACTTAATACACAGGGAAATCAGGTGGCTGCTGTGTTGTGTAGATATCCATATTTGGAAACGTAAGGCAGGAATACCTCCACAAAAACTCCAGGTTTAAGTATTGTCATTGTTGGGATTTTGTTTGCTCCTTTAGTTTTCTTAACTTGTTAAATAGGAGGCATGGTTGCATTACTTGATTTCTTCTAGGCCTGGATTTTAGTCCCCAAGTACAATTTTGGTTTAAAGCCTGACTGCAGGTATCAGGACATGAATTTGATTGGATCAATTGTGTGAAATTTCATGCTTTGTCTGGTCATTTAGTTCCAGAGAGTATAAAAAGGAAAATTTTCATCCTGAAGTCAGGTATTGTGGTATAGCTATATCCACTCCAATGCAGGAGTACATGAGCTAAAGTGGTAAGGACCAGGTGAAACCTGTAATGAGAACTGGGCTGGTGTGTGAGGAAATTTGATATAAATCAGTGTAAACAGAGTCAGTAGTTATAGTGAACCTAATTGACTCAAGGTGTTGCCCTCTTCAGTGAAATTTGAATCTGCTTATGTTCATTTATTTGGGGGTCAGATCATACTCTAGGTAAACTATTTATACCTGCTCAGTTTTTAGGTTGAGAGCATTCTAAAACTTTCAGGAGCAAAGTTTGGAACAACCTTGGACAGCTATGGCCTGGAAACAAATTAAGGTACAGTTTCCATGCAGATACATGATCAGGAGGCAGGAATGGACAAGTCTAGGAAAAGGGAATACAGGTGACCTTGTCCCTGATAAGTGCCGGGGATGCATTTCCTATAAAGTAACAGCTGTGTCAATTACCCTGATGAGTCACAGCTACATCCAATAAAGATAAGTTGATAAAAAGGAGTGGGTTAGCTAGTGAATCATATGGGATCATGAATGTGTGAGGACCATAAAGAATCTTGAGGAGAGAGAATCCCTGCTGTGAGGTCAGTCAGGGTCTGCAGTCAGAGGCTGTTTCTGGAACCTGCAGTCACAGTCTAGCTGGGTAAAAGCCTGCAGTCAGAGTCTGCAAACTGATCACTGTAGTCAGAATTCAGCAGGAAATAAGCAGCAGTCAGAGGCTGTGAGGGGAACCTACAGTAGGAGCTTGCTGCAGCCAGAGTCAGGGAATAGTTGGAGTCAGGATGGCTGAGCTGTAAAGAGGAATAAACTGGGACCATTTTCGTGCTGTTGATAATCAAGAAGCCCGTGTCTCAGCTCATTTCTACCCTCTGACAAGAAGGCTGCTACAACAGATAAAAACTATTTCCAGGTGGACAAAATATCTTCATATTCATGACAGCCAGTTCTCTGATAGTACTGTAGCAGCCACATCTTCCTTTCCCTTTCCTCTACTGTCTTCCAGTCACACCAAGTAACAGAACTTCATTCTTAGCTAACAGATTTCACTACAAACTTCACTCTCTTATGGTTCGCTCTCTTTTCTCTCATTGACTCAAATTCAAATACTTCTTAATGGCCTTCCCAAATTCCCATTTCATGCTCCCTCTGCATATGCCTCTTACTTGATCGCTGCTTTGTGACTCAGTCGTCAAGTGACTCATCCCTGCCATTGAAAACAAACGAATATTGGCACTGCCCATCACACTCCTCTTCAAGTCTCTCATTAAATACATTTCTTTCATTTTATTGCTCTTCACTGCATCTGCATACGTCCAATCCAGTTCTCAGTTGTGGGTTTGTCTGAAAAGAAATAATCCAAACACCTATAACTACAAAGAGATAAAAATACACAGAACACCATCCTGCAAGTAAAAATTTTAGAGTGATCTGTAGACTCCCTTATCGCATGATCATTCATCATTTTTTCATTATTATCTTATCAATATTCCACACTGTTCAGACTGGGGATCTGACTTTCTGAGTCATCCATAAAGTCCATCCAATCTTTTCCAACATGCTGTGAAAACCAAGAGACTTTTTGTTGAGAACCCAGTTGTTTATGTATTCAGAAAGAGAGTTACAGTGCGAGTTCATTTTCTGTGATCTCTTTTGTTTCAGGTGGAACAGATGCCTGAGAAAAATAAACATCTGTATGAGAACTGTTACATGTTCATGTCTAAGTGTGTGACAGTGTAAAGGGAAACATGGACATCAATACTTATCCACAACCTATTTCTGAGGGAAGATGGGAAATTTCAGATTTAACACATAAATCAGTAGAAATATGCTGAGAACTGACAAAAAAAGAAGATACCACTGGCTGTTTCTGTAGTCAGTAATGAGTGCTGTGCTTCATACTACACAAAAATCTATAGGCATGTATGTTCAGGATCATGGGATTTCTTTGATAATCATTTTACTGTAAGAATTCATGTCAGCCAAGACAAACAGGAAGTTGAGGACAGTCTGTTATCTGTTGATCATCTCTTGTCCTTGCCCCTACTTTTTTTGATCTGTGAAAATTACAATACAGCAATTTGAAATATCTTAATAGTTGCATCAGCTGATATTTTTGTGATCATGCCTGAGAATTTCTGTTATGATCAGTATTTGAGATGTGACTTCATCACTGAAACTGGACTCTCCAGCTGTACTTTGATTTCCTCCTCTCTGGTTTAGGGGACAGTTCATGTAGCATGCAGATAGTTCAGTTAGTAGGTCTTCTGTAGTCCTTCTACCATAACATTTTAAAAAGAGACAATTTCAGTTCAATGCTGAATAGCATAGGAAAGGTTTATAAGGGAAGATAGATATATTTTGTTATACATACTGTGGGGATGTGGGTGAAATATAGACAAGTCTTTGGATACAAAGGCTCTACTATATTGTATTCACTAGTTATTCCACAATCTCCTTTCCATTTCTCCATGCTATGCCTGAGGTTTTGTATTGTTGTGTCTATTTTGTTTGACTAACACATAACTGTATTGTAGAAATTGTTAGAAGTTGAGAAGAAGTATTAGATATCTGGCTGGAGAATAATTGATTCTTTTGGCTCTTGGAAAATTGTTGGAGGCTATTTACTCTTATTGGGTGGTTACTACTTGGATGATGGGGAGGAAGTTTTTTCCCTTGTTCTAAGCACACTGGAAAGAACAGAGGATTTTGTTACTTTTGGTTTTCTTTCTGTCTATTTCTCTAGTCAATGTAATGTGAACTCTGAGTCTCATACAAATATAGGACAGTCTGCAGTCTCTACTTCTATAATTGTTGTTTGATTCAACAGTTATGGATATACACAATAATAAAACTTATTAGCAGTGAAAAATAATGTAAATTGTATAATCTCACTTTTTATAATTTCAAGATAAAACCCTCTTGTGATAAATATGGCAGCTTAAACTTCTCAGAACTTGTTTTAGATTGTAGTGTCTTGGATGAAAACCTGATTCTACAAATGTCAACAGCAGAGTGCCAATTGACAATGACAAAGCAATGAGGAATTCAATGAGGCTTCAATTTTTAACACACTTAATGGCCAATTTTAGGCACAGATATATTTAAATAAGGACCCCCAAAAAGCACAGTTGTATATGTTTGTTTAGTGCACATATTCTGAGTTGAATTTAAGTAGAAGTATAACATGTCCTTAATTTTTACATGACTAAGTTTTTTTTACTGAGATCAACTTACTGAATTCATAAGTCATTTTCATTGCAGACCTAATCTTACTTTTCCTGTCAGTTCAGTTGGTCGAGAATTTTTTATTTCAATGGTATGACCAAGAACCCAGGAATTTAGAAACTAGGAGACCCCAATATAAAAAAATTCTATCTAAAAGTCTCAAGGTTTTTTGTCTGCAAAGAGAATTCAGTTGTTTTCAAACTACTTACCTTGTTCTATTGCAATAAATTGAAATTCTAACATGGTGTTAACAGTGTTGTAATAAATCAGACTTGTCTTGTGGTAGTAAAGAACAAAGAACAATTTAGGGCATTAGAAAACCCTTAGATAATACCAGAGCAGCCATGTTCCTGTTCTTGAAATCTTTGATAGTTTACTTATCTTCGATTTACCTTGGATTCATTTTCAACTTTATCTAATTCATTAGCAACAGACAGCAAACTCCATTTGACTCTCTTTTAATATAAGATTTCTGGAAAAAATTTGATATGTAAGTTCAATATCCTTGGTGCTCTTTTTACATCAGGTCTTAAAGAAAGCTGAGTGCTAAACTGTCCAATAACAGAAATAAAGGAAGAGTAAATGAATGAAAGTTGACTTTGGTATGTTTAGCATACTTACTTTTCATTTTCAAAACTTTTTGTCTGTTTCTGATTAAATCCACCCAGCCAAACCTGCTTGTTTAAGTTCTGTAGTCAAAGGAGAGATTAAAAACATACAAGTAATTCTAGGTGGATGCTGTCCAAAACTGAATCAGCTTTAGGAAGAAAAAAAGGCATGAAATTCAGGACTTGGAAAGGAGTATACCATGCCAAGGCAGTCATTCAGGCATATAAAGGACTTTTCTTTAAATCTTAATGAGCAAAGTTGGAATCTGTCTCTGATTTTTCCTAAGTCAGGCTTTTCCTTCTTTCATTGTTCTTGACTAAATTGCATTAAACAATTATATTGCTTGTCTGCCACACAGCTGCAGTGTTGGAAGGCACTTATGTTCCATAGTGTACAAATAGCACAAGGAGTGTACAATAACACTTCTCTTTTGGTGTGTGATTGTCAGTGTCTCCCCTTCCCCCAGTTGTCAAAAATAAGAAAAGACTGAAGAATACAAAAAGTTTTAGCCAAGCAAGCAGGATAAAATTAAATGTAGTATTATTGCAGGTGTAGTTCTCAGCAACAAATCTTTATTCATTATACTTTTATTTGAAAGAGGAATTGAAAAATGTAAAAGAACAGAAAACAATAGTTTAAATGGAAAATACTATATTATTTTGAATAAGGTGTTGATTTCAGTATTTCATCTGCCTTTGTTCTTTAATAATACTTTTTATTTCATTCTTCTCTATTATTTTTTTAATCACATATTTCTTTCAATGTACTTGATTGTAGTTTGGATGGATATGATTTGCAAAAATTGCAAGAACTAGAATCTGTCTAAAATACTTGGGCAATGAGGTAGGACCAAAGCAGTACTAGAAGCAGACATACAAAAGTCTACACCTTAGAGTTCATCAGGTGTCTTACCTCTCCAAAAACCAGAACAAAGTGTAGGATCAGGAGACACGTTTATGCTTGATCTAGAAGTATTTATATCTGAGGGTTGCAAGCCAGAGAACTCCCTCTTTTTTCAGCTACTCAAATGTATCACAGTGATATGATTAGCTGTTATCCTTGGAATCAAAATTTTTGTTAATCCAAACAAATCCATAAACAAGACCACAGAAGATGTGAGAAAGCACAAGTACCTTTTGTTGCACATGAGAGTTATTGAGGAGAGGAACTGTAGAAGTTTTGAGTGGACAAGAGTAGCCTGTTGTAATCTGTTTTAGGAGCAAGGAAGGAATGGATCACATCAGTCTGAACTGCAGCTGGAAGGAGATGCCTTCACCTTGCAAAGCAAGCAGAGGAAAAAGTTCCCTCATCTTCAGGTATCTGTAGACAGCATGACTGCACCTCATCTGACTACACTACAGTCATGGGAGACTCTTTCAACCAAATGCAGAAGTAGTTCCTAATTTGAAATTGGAGACAACTTTGTAATGTTTCCTGCAGGCAAAAATATTACTTACAAATTATGTTAATGGGAAGCAGAAACTGAGACCTTGTTCAAGGTTTGTTTGACAGTGGTTAACTAGGCCCAGGTGCTTTGGTTTAATTCTGTGGAAAGCAGAGCAACTGGTAAGCTGGTAGGAGTTCATTCTGAAACCTTTCTGGTGGATTGACATGTCTAATTTACTCAAAAGTGTTGGTGTCACTGCAATTTACAGGATCCAGCCAGGATTCCTTGAGGCACGAGCTAAGTCACTCTAAAGGTCTGATAATTTCTGGTAACTCTTCTTTTCCCCATACAAAATTAAAGACTGCTAAGGGAAGATCTGTGAGCAAATCCCTAGTTATCTGAGAGATCTTGGTACCCTGCTTTTCTGTAAGGATATATTCAATAATCAGACTTTGCCAGGTAGGAGGTACTAGTGTAATTGAAAGTCCCCATTTGAAGCTGGGAAGAATAAATCCATCAGGTCTAGAGATCTTGTTGGAGTGGGGCTGGAAAGGTATTGCTAAATAAAACTGGGCTGCTAAAGTATAAAGTACTTCTCTCTTGAAGATTTTAACATGCATTACACTGATGACTTTGAGTGAGGAATTAATCTGTGACTCCTTTTAGAGCAAGTGCAAGGATTCTCCGTGGGAGATAAGGTATATAGTCCTGATTCTGGTTGGACTGGAAAAGGGCTGAGGGGAATCACATATAAAGGGTACATGAACAGGATTTAATATTGCTATGATAATCACAATGTTCAAAGCAGCTTTGTTCATTTTGAGGTTCTTTGTTTTGTGATTGGTAAAATACTCTTTTGAATTGTGTAATATGTAATGGCAATCTTTTTTCTTGGATATTTTGAACTAGGAGCCTAAATTAATGCATAGATATTTATGCATTAGTAATATTGTATTTTTCTGGCCTATTTGTTGGATTATTAATATTAAACATTTTTTTAAACAACTGAAGAGCTTTCAGATTTTTTCTGAGGGTTGGTACAGATTGTTTTGGCTATAACTTGATTCGGCCCTGGAAACAGACAGCATCAGGAAGGGCAGAATAATTTTGGCAGTTCTGTTAGTTGTTAAATTGTTTTGAACACTTCCTTCCGTTGATCTATATAGTCATTTCTGCACTAATTTTTTGTGCAGCAATGACTTGTTTGTGCTTTTATGGAAATTTACAGGCCTGTTTGTTGAAACAGATCACCAAAAATATTTGTGGATAGATGTGGTTCTCAGTCTAGTTCCACAAATTGTTAAGGTGGCCACAAGAATTAAAGTTAGCACAGACCTTCGTCGTAGAAGTTTTGCTGCTTAGAAATATAGTCTTGAAATTTTGGGCTTAGGCAATGTAACATTCTTCTTCCTGGCTTTTTGTTCACAGTTCTGCATGTCTACCCTCTGCTGCATTAGTGGAACTGGTTTGAGGTCATGTGGTGAACTAGATCTTCCAGTGTTTTTTCAACAAAAACAATCTGGGCAGCAACCCATGCATTCAGCACTCAGTCTAGCAGTGACTGCACCACTAAAACCAAAGCATAAATTTTTGCTCATGTCTCTCCTGTATCTCCAAGGAAATATTTTAAAGAAAATATCACTTCCCTGATATAAAAATAGAATTATGACCTTGGTTTGTCAGTGATAGTCTCTAGAACTTCATGAAATATTTCTATTTTTGCCTTTGTACCTACATACCATTAACAAATTGGATTTTACATCAAAGAAAAAAACAACTGATAAGAGTCTGAGTCATGACTAATGAAATGTATTGCTGAGTATGACCTTTCTTTTCAACCAGCAAGCCATAAAGGTTTTTTGCTTGCAAAGCTACACATTGAACCAAAGAGCAATAAAGTAAGGGGTAACAGAGAACTTGTCAGTTTTGTCAATTTTAACAGGCCTACACTCCTCATCAACAAGTTCAATATCAGCTGAGTGTATTTTCAGTACATTACACTCAATTTTGTTGAACTTAATGATAAGATCATTAGGCAAAAAAACACATAGGGAAGACTCTAAGTGTTGATGCAAAGAAATAATAGCTCTGATTACAAGTTTATATTCTTGAGCCTTAATGCTCTGTTTCATTTGAAAAAAAGTTGAATTTTTACACAGAAGATAAAGGGCTTTCTTATTGAACTATGTACATATCTTTTCATGAAACATCAAGATAATCTCTCTCCCTCATCACCCTAGTGCATGTGCACCTGGGCTTTTTGCAATTCAGTGTTTCAGATCATGAAATTGAAAAATAGCAGAGGCTTTAACCTCTGTTTATTTAAGGTACTCATATTGATAAAATAGGAGTTGTACAGCAATATGCTAAGCATCTATTTAATACCTACAATACTATTCTGTACTATATAGCTATGACTAATGAATTTTCTGTAATTTGAGCTAACAAGTGTGTGATCACCTCAATTCAGATGTAATCTACAGTAATTAGAAAATACATAAATTATGCTGTGAATAGATATTGACCCTTCTTTCACTATTTATAAAGAAAGATACCACATGAAGAAGGCTGCAAATCTTAATGCAAGATACAGTTAAGTTCACTTCAACCTAAGGTATAAATAGGAGATGTTACAATATACAGCTGATTATTTTAACCTCAAACATGTCCCAGTGAACTTTCTGTAAGGTCACAGCCAGCCCACATTGAAGACAAGAATAAAACTAAATCCTGCCAATTTAAGGCAATGGCTGTCATTGTTTTTCGTTTTTGTGGACCCCTAAAGGTTTCCAGCAGTGATTCTGACTCTTAGAAATGTCATAGAGGTCAAATAATGGCTATATTTCACTTCCCATGGATCCCTTAGCTATACTACAGAGACTCAGGGCCAGGGTGAAAGCTGCTTATCAAAGACCAGTCACACAGAGAGTGATTTTCCTGAGTTCAGAAGCCGATGCTGCTTCTCCATTTAAAAGTAACCACTGTCTTGCTAACAGATTGAATCAACAAAAACTTTTATTCCCCTTCAGACTTACCTATATGCTGTACAAAACAGGTAACTGGTGAGCCTCTAGTTATCTTGCAGGCAGTGAGAAAAAGACATAATGAGTGAAGTATGGGACCTTTCCCTTTCTCTGCCTTCTGTGCTTGTTTTGAGAACTTTTTCAGGGCTATAAGACTGGCATAAAAAATTGGTCTTTGCTGGACTTTTTTCCTCCTTCTTTGAGGGGGTCTCATGCTAGATTGAGGTACAGATAGGAGCACAAGTGAATTCTAATGGGATATGGGGCAAATTGCTTGTAGTGAGCAGATTATTTTTTGGGTGTATTTCTGACACTGCCAGTCATTGTGTTGGCTGGTTTATTTATTTATTTATTTATTTATTTTTATTTTTATTTTATTTTATTTTTTATTGTTCAAGGCTGCAGCTGTCCTCTTTTGGTAACACAAAATTCTTAAATCTTCTCTGTCACCAGTCCCCACTATCCCTTATCTCAGAAACTCAAAGATCATGTAGCATTCTTTTGTGTTTCTGAAGAGTTTTTCTAGCGCATCTGTCTTGAAAACTCCCCAAATCTGTGTAGGTTTCTGGCTGTATGGTTCATGATCTCTGCTGCTGGTCATGGATGTGTCTCCTTTCACCTAAGTTCTTTTTCAGCTACTTTAGTCATCTGTGATTTTAACTGTTTTGGGCAACATCCTTGCACAAACCAGCATGGTTTCTCCAGTTTGGACATTATAAACCTGTATCTCTACTTTGTTGCAACTTGGAGTCACTTTCTCTGAGAAATGAATACAAGGTGAAGATAAAGGAGACTGATGAAGTCTTCAATTTCCACTTGTTCTTATGAGACTAAAAAATATTTCTTCCACTCTAAGTATAGTGTGGGATATATTGCATAAGGAATTGGCTCCACTTTTGAACTGTACATTTGTCTTTTGATTTAGAGTGTACATTTTCAGCTAATCTCTTCTGCTTTGGAGTTTGCCCAGGTTTTTCTTCCTTAAACTCTCTTTCCCCCCTGCTTTTTTGTCTAATCTCTTTCTCTGAAATGTCTCCTAACATTATTCCTGGGTATCTTTTAAGCGTTTTCTGTTTCAAGTGCAGCACAGAGAATTTTGCAAATCTCAAACCTGATAAAAAATTGGGAAAAAAAGAGTGATTTCAGGTAGAAAGTAGCATCCTTTCCACCAGAAGCAAAGCCTGTTTCCGTAAGACTGATAAGAATTACTGCAACTTCTGTGTTATCATCACGTGGGAAAAAGTTACTGTGTGGATAGCATGGCACAAAGTAAAGGTGATTTAGAGGCTGGGGAAAGCCACCTAAATAGAGAACATATCTATAGTACTTCCCAAGGCATATAATATAAAATGTATAACAATAGAGGACAAGCCATTTGAGGAGACTGTAGTCTTTTCAGTATTGCCTTGCAACCACAAGTGTTTGATCCACATAATGATCAGTAACCAAGTAATTTTTATGGCCAGATATAGAGAGATTTGATCTGGTGTAGGTTAAGTGGAATAATATATTGCACTACAGCTATGTTGGTGAGACTTTTCTTGTACCAACAAGGACTTGGACCATAATAAGGAGCAGTTGCACTCTGTTCTGGTAGTTATCCTTTCTGAATGAGATATAAAAATTGGATTTTTAGAACTAGGGATTGTTCCCTGTACTGTGGACATCATTCATGTGTAGGAATGCTGTGCCCCAGAGCCTTCCTGGGTTTCAGTGAGTAATTACATTCTGCTCGTCCGAAAGGTTTCCTTCCTGCTTATGAAAACATCCCTTCCTTTTTTTTTTGATTTGCAGAACGTTGTTCTTTACAGGAGATGTAGCGTTTCTGTGTAAATTTAAATCACCCCATAGCTAATGTCGTCTTTTATTTGGTCTATATCCTACCACACCCTACAGTTTTTGTAGTGTAATCCAGCCCAGTGCAAATCGGTTCCTCTGGAGCGTGGCTCCTTTCGTCTTTGGTCACTAGGTGTCACTACTGATCTAGGAGAGAAGCAGAGCTTTGTTCTTATTTCAGTTTTGAATTTGTACGAAGCAGAAAATCATTTGTACATAATAACTTTTGTATTGTCTGTAAAACCTCATACCATAGCAGGGTCAGCAAGGAGTCGTGTCATCCAAATTCAGCAAGAGGTCTGCTATGCAGTCCCCTCGTAACTGCACAAGGAAGACTTCGTAACTCTTCTCCCCCCAGTATGTTTTCTGTTTGGAATACAGAATGGTTTTAGCTGCTGTTCGGATCCAGGACCATAAACGTATCAGGGAGAATATATTCCTTTTTCTGAAAAACATACATCAAACTAGGTTGTAATAGATTAAGAAGTCAGACTGTAGAAGCAAAAATCAATTGTCAAAGTACACTTCCTGCTTGGAATTTCATTTGGGGCTTCTAGATTCCTGTTCATGTGTTTGACTCAGTAGTTAGAGGGATTAATCAGCCTGCACAAGATATATGGTGATCTCAAGCAAAGCTGGGAAAATCAGACTCCAAACCTGATTAAGTATTGAATGGTCTGGCCTTTTACTATTGTATGTAGGAGAACTAAATTTGAATCTGGACTTTGAATCTTGGAGAACAAGATTTGAATCTTGTTCAGTTGTTCCCTGATAGCTCTTAGTAAATGTGCGGCACCATTTTGGAATGTATGCTGCTATTCTAAGAAAATGAACTTTGGCCTTTTAGTGAAGGAAAACCTGCTTCCTTTGCTGCAGTGCTGTAAAAACATCTCCTACTCATGTCTATTCTCTGCTCTCAGGATTCAACAGAGCTTAAGATAAATATTTAAATGGAGACTGATTTCTAACCCCTGCTGAACAACTCAAGAAAAAAAGTCTAATGATTACATTCATATTTCTCTTCTAATCATTTAATGGTTAGATATTGGTAGCAAAGTACCCCACTTGAAGGGGAAGGAAGGCCAAGGCTATGTTAAGGGGTCCCTTCATGGAGGAAATGAACTGTGTGTTTTGGTGATCTCTCTGTCTCCGTTTATTTTTTCTTTATTTGCGGTTTTGTTTGGGTGGGGTTTCTTTTCTTTCTGTCCCTTTGTTTTTTTTTGTTTTGTTTTGTTTTGTTTTTTGGTTTTTTTGTATTTTTGTTTCTTTGGGTTTTTTGTTTGTTTTGGGGTGAAAAGCTGAGTTCTCTCTGCCTGAGACACCTTGTGCTGATCCTGTGTGAAGGTGACTCTGTAAGCTGTCAGTGGTTTCATTTTCTCTGCTGGGAGTGGAAAGTTTTCAAACAGAGGCAAGTGGTGGTTTAGCCCTGCCTGTTGCAGGTGCTTTTGAATACAAAGGTGTTTTCAAGGCACAGAGAAAAGAGCTCAGTCTTCAGCTCATCATGTTGTACCTACAATGTTTGCCTATAGCGCTTTGGGATTTTTGTATTAGTTATTCAGGAAAATTATCCCCAAACACTGCTGCAGCAGGATTCAAAAATTGTTTTGTGCCTTAGCAGAAATTATCACTTTATTTACCTTACTACTTCATCAACTACCTCAGACTTCTAATAGACATGATTATACTGTTAATAAAGCACTTTCTGGATAAAGGTTTTACTGGCTGGTCACTGAATCCATGGGTGCCTGATAGGTACCTTTGCTTGTGCATGGAGTCCTTGGTGATTGATTTTAGAGGGCATCGCCCAACTTCTCAATTGTGACACGAAAGCTGGAAAGAACAATTTAGCAGTACAACTCTCCAAATATTAAAATGGAGAGTTTCTTTCTAGAATCTTGAGTTCATATCCTCAGAGGCTGAGTCAGCCCCTTTGCTGACAGAGGCAAATAAGGTTAGGATTGAGGAAATCTTTCTTACTCTTCTGAAAATAACCATAATAACAGAAGTCTTGTATCCATAATGAGCAAGCTAATAGTTCTTTGTACTTCTCTGTCAAAATGTCTTTCTTTCTTGTCTTTTTTCCTTTATTATCTTCTTCTAATAATGACCATTATTTACAAATTCAGTTGCCTTGTTGTACAGGTTGTTCCTTCAATAAGTCTCTTGCAATATCACAACCTCTAAGGTAAAATATGTCCCTAAACAGAATAAAACATGCAAACAACAAGAAAGGGAGAAATTAGACTTCTTTGGAGGGAGACACAACTATGTAAGAAAAGTCCCAAAATGATTTTGTGAACTAAAATCTGTGGCACTTCAGTTTGATTGTATGCCAACAGCTCCAAATTTATCTTCTTTTAAAGTTATTTGCTCCTCATCTTTCTCATCTAGCTTTCATATGTCCTATGTACATAAAATACTCTGAATTACCTCTCCAAGGAGCCAAGAAAGTATTTTCTTTAAATCTGCAACAGCACCAGTATGGTTGTTTACCACTGGTGTAATAAGCACAGAATTACAGTAATGTACCTGTGACATGTGAGCAAACATAGTAAGTATTTCCACAATGTCTGCAGCTGGGATTTTGTAGTACTCACTGCTTTAACTAGTTAAAATAGAGCAAGGCAAACTTGAACTTAAAAACCCAAATCTGATTTGCTAAACAAGTTCTGTCCTGACTCTTCATCTATATCCTATATCTTCCTCCAGCTGTTAGTCAAAACAAATGCATAATTAAGAAGAACTCCCCGTTATTACTGCTTAATTTCCTGATAAAGACATTAAATTAAATAAAAAGGAATTTCCCCAAAAGCCCCCATTCAAAACTGAATCCCTGCACTGACAAGTTTATTAGATTTTTTTTCAAAATAGAATAGCAAACAAAACAATGACAACAACAAAAATAAAAATCTACTTTCAGGCATTTAGATTTGGGCAGTTTAATTGTTGCTCTGTTTCCCTGATAAGGTGAGACTATTCCCATGTCACTAGGGGAATGATATCCTGCTGTGTTTTTCCATCCTCATTTACAATGATTATGTTATCAGGCTAGCCAGGCAAAAGGGTGGAGCAACTATAATTTCAAAGCAGGATTAGGTTGAAATAACGAGGTCACCAAGTTGTGGTTGTCATGGCAACGTCACATCTAAGAATATGGGATGCTTCTAGGAGATGAGGCAAGCGTGGAGTCTCTCTCGCTTTGCACAAAATCCCAGACTATTTCTGTAAAATTGCTTAATTGCTTTTAAACATTTTTTTTCAAAGTGGCTCTTGCTGAAACAATGAATAAAAATTGTACTTTTTTTACTGACAGTGTCTTAAGGATGTGTTTATCTCTGATCTGCTATTGATTCTGTTTTCCTGTCATCTTCTGTGTATGCATTTTGGCTTTCTTTAGAAGATCTTTTGTTTTAAAATTTATAAAACTTTAGGTATTTCAAACACTGCTCAGGTGTTTCGATTCTCATTGAGACTACAATCTTTTAGCATACAGGGTTGTCTTTCAGGTCATATCCTGCCCTGGGACCTCCCACACACTCACAAGTAAGAATCAGTGTTTTGCTGTTAACACTTGATTTTCTGTGCTAGTGCTAGTTTTTAGCCATTTGTTGGTACTGTTCTGTGTTTTTTAAGAAAAGGTGTTTTGTTTTTTATTTTCTGGTAGTGCCTGAAAATTCTTATTTTTAAATCTGTTGTTTGTCAGTGTTTCAAGTTTTATTTGAGTGGTTGTAGAGCCTTACTTCACCCTGTCACTGCTCATCACAGGCTTTCGAGGAAACTTTATGGTACAACCTTCTGACAACCACAGTATGAAGCAGCTGGGTATGAAGAGTGGTTTTAGTTTGTTACGTAAAATCTCACCCAAAAGAGTTTCTTGCATTATTCTTACCTCTGCTTTAATATTGAGCATCATTATGATATAGATTGCTCAATGTACATTTCTAATGGATTCAGTGTGATTTTTATGCTTTTTTTTTTTGCTAAGTGTCTACTGCTTACAGTATAATATAGTGTTTAAACAGGCCAGGCTAAGGGATTTTGAAACAAGGTTGTACGTTACAAAGAGTATAAAGGCATTGGGGTACTTTGCAATGGGAGGCCATGGGGTTTAGTAGTTAGTTTGGAAGCATGGTAACTTTAATTGTCCTATAATATCTTGTCTAAGTTTTTCTTCACTTAGCACTTTTGGAGCACTTTTGTCTCTGGAGTCTGAGCTTCACACTTTCTGCAGTCTCTGAGCTGTACAAGTCTCTCTGATGGTTGAAGTTCCATCCCTTTTCTTACATATCAGCATACTGTTGCCTTTTTCCCAACCTGGAAATGAAACTCGAGATAATTTTAGTAAGGAGGTAATACAAAAGGGGATCTTTATTTGAAGACCTTCAGAGGCAGTTATAGAAAGATGTCCACAAAAGCCCAACCCCCACCCAGAGGTGAGTACATTCTATAGGTTTTAGGAAATTAGTATAACTGATAAAACGCACCAGTCAGGAGGACAAGTGATGATGCAATTCCCTGCAGGTACTAGTTGTACTTTGTTCATGAGAATTTATCTCCAAGAGCTGTTCCTGGCCTTGGTTCCCAGAAAGAACCAAGATAACACTGGGGCCTTGTACCTCCCGGGGCTTGGAGCACTGGAATTTGTTTTTCTGCTTAGGGAAAGGCCATGGAAAATACTGGGTAAACTGGCTACTAATATAATAGATGACAGAGTTACAAATATTTGTGTGAAGAATACAGAGAACATATAAAACCTAAATGGCATTATAGTTACAGGGAACTTGCCACAACATAATGGATGTAGACACCACTACGTTTTCTCAGGTGGAAAGCTACAGGTGGACATTCAGACAAACTCCTAGACACAGAGAACAATCACACAAGGCTCGTTTCTACAGGTCTTACATTAAACTGTTGGATGAGAGTTCCTACAAATGGGAAACAGACCAAAAAAAATCCTGGGGTTTTATAGTGCTATGAGAAAGTTATCTAGACTGCCATGTATACATTTTATTTGATAGGGTTTTTGGTTAAAACAAAACAACAACAAGAAAATAAAGCAGACAGAAAATACCATATTCAGCAACATATTTCAGACATGTTGGAGAAGTGGGCAGAGAAGAACTGTTAGAAATTCATCAAAGGCAAGTGAAGAGTCCTGTAGCTGGAGAGGAGTAACTCTGGGCACCAGCACAGGTCAAGGGCTGACCAGGCAGTCCTGCAGAGAAGGACCTGGGGGCCCAGGACTGGAGCATCTCTGTTATGAGGACAGGCTGAGGGAGCTGGGCCTGTTCAGTCTCGAGAAGAGATGACTGAGAGGAGCCCTCATCAAAGTCTGTCAGTATCTGAAGGGAGGGTGCCAGGAAGATAAAGCAGGCTCTGCTCAGTGGTGGCAAGCAATAGAAAAAGAGGCAATGGGCAGAGATTGATGCCCTATTGAATATGACTGAGAATTTCTTTACTATGTGGGTGACCTTAGACTGAAGTAGATCACCCAGGGAGGTTGTGAAATCCCCCACACTGAAGATATTCAAGAACCATCTGAATGCAATCCTGTGCCATGTGCTCTAGGATGATTCTGCTTGAGCAGAGAGGTTGGACCAGATGATCCGCTGCGGTGCCTTCTAACCTCACCCATTCTGTGATTCTGTGATATGAGATGCAAGGTCTAAGGGCAGATGGTGTTTTTAAGGAATGCAATTTTCAGCTGACAGAATTCCTTCATAGACAGTATGGGCAGTTTTTGCTTCCATTCCTCCCCTTTTTCTCCACTATCCAGTTAGAGCTTGTGAAAAGGGTGGCATCTTGCACTTTGCTGACATGCTGGGGAGTAGGGACTGCAAAGCAGATGATTTCTATCAACAGTGAGACTAATTGCGCAGTTCTGAGAGTAGAAAGGAAAAAGAAATCTCAGCTTTGGTGTGGAATGCGCTGTTTAACCAACTGGTAACAGAGTACTATTTTCTCCCTGACTTTGGAGGAGGTGTATGCTATTTTTCACAAAGGATAGGATCTTTCCACAGCAGCCTGGAAGAGTTGTTGAGTAGCCTCACCTGACTGGGCTCTATTTACAGGTCTGCCACCTGCAGTGGTATATGAAGATAGGATTTCTCCCCACCCCTCTTCCTTTTTGTAGATTTCTGTCTTGTCCTAAGAAAAAGTTAGAGATTGCCAATGGATTGATTGAATGTATTTTTTTCTGTAACCTTATGATATAATATTCTTCACTGTTCTGAAGAACTACCAGGGAGATAAAGAAAAATTTAAGCCAAATTGTCAGTGGGTGTATCCACCAGATGGTGATGTTCTACCAAATTATTTGCACATTGATGCAGTAAAAAACTTATCATTGGAGGGAATTCTGATTGCTTCTTAAATTTCAGATGAGAAAGTCTTTCTGTTGCTTGACTGATAATTAGGTTTGGAGAGAGAGTGTGTTTCTGTGTTGAAGAGTCTACCCTGTTTGTGCCCAGAACAATGGACACAGTGAGGAATGGATAAGAAAAGTCTGCCATATTGACACAGGGCAAAATCTAGCATGTTAGAATCTAGGTTTGCATGGCTACTTCACAGTTATGGAAGACCATAACCCCAACAGCCTTGTTTGCCATGTAGGGCAGATTATTTGTACCAGAAAGCAAGCACCAGGCTGAGGAGGGCTTGTGCTGCTATATTGTTTCATGGCTCCTCTTTTATTAGCCTGGAGGATCATGTGGATGAATGCCAAGGTTTGGTTTTGCTGGGTGGGGCCTCATCTGCATCTCAAGCTGGAAAGAAGCAGATCAGCTGCATTCACCCTCCCTTTCCTTGGCTGCTTGCTGAACTGAAGGGCCCCCAAGAAAACTGTGTAATGGAAAGTTACACAATCTAAAGTCTAGCTTTTCCATCTTGGTATACAATAAACATTACTGAAGTTTATGTACATGCACAGCAGCCATTCAAATTGAAAGAGCTTTGCTATTAAAAATTGCTAGTTATTGATTTATTTTGAGGAGTAACTACCAGCAAAATTGGATCCTTCAAAAATCTTCTCCAATTTTATCTAATGGAGTAGAAGGTTTTCAGAAAACACAAGAAATGTGTTAGAAAAATCAAAATGATAACCTGTTGGTCTGTTTTGTATTTGTCTGTTTCTTACTGCCAGTGACACTGTTCACATGCAGAACTCCAGTGAAGCTATTCTGTACAATGTCAACTACCTGTAAATACAAACAGTGCTGTATTTGATCCAACAAGGTCAAAAGAGCTAATATAACTGAAAAATTCACTACTTATAATGGGAATGCTCATCCCAGGATAGAATACCAGTGACAATCATGCTAATCTTGAAGTTAGTTTTGCCAAAGAAAATATTTGTTATTGCTTAAACCCCGTCCCCAGCCAAACAAAAACCACAATGAAATCAAAATACTATTGTACAAAATGTCAATTTCAAATCAGTAAAAATTATTTTTCTCAGTGAATTCTGTATTTTAAGGATGGTCTGCCTTTTCTGAGAGAAACATACTAATTTGGGAGAGTTGCACTTTAGGGCAGGTCTCATGGTGGGAATACCAATGCAGTTCAGACATCCAGATTAAATCCTTACCACACACTTCTTGATATAGGTGAATCATCTGTGGCCACAGTGCATTTGAAAGGAAATGAGATGACGTTCCTTCTTAATTGCATGCTGTGGGTGCTGGCCATCTCCCTCAGTACTGTTAATCCAGTTCTCTTCACGTCCTTTTCCTCCCTGTTCTTAGCCGGGACAGCTGGGACTGATTTTTGTGTGGTTGCATCAACACTACAAGCACAGATGTGGTAGTTCTTCCTATCCCTTACCACAGCAGCTGCTTTGTAAAGCTCACCTGTCTGTGCTGAGAGTTTTGTGGATTTGGGTTTCTTTTGGAGCTGAAAAAATAAATGACCACCCTATCTCCTGGCAAGTATGCATGGATCACTTTTTGTTATCACTCTGGTTGGAAACTAGCCTGTATTTCCTCATTCCACTCTGCACTGCCATTTGTTGAGACTGAAAACCAGCTCAGTTTGCTGCCACTGGTCTTTAAAGTTCGATGTGTCTTTGACTGAGAGTTTCTGTGTAACTTTGCAAGTAGCCTTATCAGAGAAGTGGCTCAAGGTACTTTGACTGGACTGTACCAGCCAGGGAAAGCTGTCAAATAGGCCTTTCTTTTATACTGTAGAAATCCATGACTTGTTCACTGAACGGGTTTTCTCCTGTGGCCAAGTGTTTGATGGATGACACTGAACATCCAGAAAAGTGTGAGAGAGCTCGCTGAGTTTTCCAAGTTCTGTAGCATTCATTAGGAAATTACTGAGGAACTTGCAAAAACTGAAAAATCCAACAGATATTCTGGTGCACTCTTGCTACGTGTTGGTGGATGGCACTGTGCTTGCCCCGTGCAAGCTGAGAGTGCTGCCAATTTATTCTACTACACACATGGAGTGTTTGAGTGGTGGCCAGAAATGCTTGTAAACTCTTTGGGATTCTTCACTATTTCCCTTCAGGTATTTGGTTTTGTCGCATACTTTGATGGGAACTGTGATCAAACCTAGTTGTTGTGTGAGCAGCTGTCCTCTTTACTACGGATTGTGTCTAATGATTGCATTCCCTTCTGTCTAGTATCAGTGAAGTTCTGACAGTAGCTTTTCCCACAGGTGAGACAAGAATCACTTGTGGAGATTTTCTCCTGTCTAGCAAGGATTTAGTTTACACTGTTGAACACTGGTCTCCTCTAACCAGACATTAATTTTAACAAAATGTACAGAAAAATAGTAACTTTGAAACTATTGCCTTTTGGTCAAATCTGTTTGAGATTTGCCAAACTTCTGTGAGAAAGAAGAGGGCAGACTGAGAGATCAGGAGTCCGACTGTGATTGCATTATCTTGTTTCCTATGAAACTAAGCTAACACAGAAGTATTAGATGGCTAATCTTCAAACCTGTCCCAGACAAGGGAATCTTGCAGAGGAAATGGTGCTTGTAGTGTCATACAGGCTTATCTTTGTGAAACGTATGCTGGTTTGGCACCTATACTTTAGTGAAACTGCCCAACTAAATTGTTAGTGGGAGCTGTGCCATCTGAGCAGATGGGCATGTGTAGGCAGTCAGTAGTCATGTTTTTTCTTCGTTTATGGGAATTTAGACCAGGATTTGAAGTACCATGAAGCATAAAAAGCAAAATCCCTGGGTAGGTTATCTGTAGGTTTACATTTGAACTAGGTATCCTTGCCCTGTTACAGAGGGAACATCCTCTTGGTAAGCAAGTCTAGGACAGCACATCTGACAGAAATAGAGCTCTGATACTTTACAAGTCTAAATATTCAGGTTTTTCAATTCATTCAGTCCTACCAATCCAATCCATTTTCTCTGGAAAATGACTCTTTAGACTGTGTTTTTGCTTTTGAATCCTTTTAATGACTTTTCCATATCAGTTTCATTTCCAGCCTCCTTGCAGTCATAACTGAGTGATTCCAGCTGTGCCTGGAATTCTGCTCACATCTTTCCACATGATTGTGGAAAGTGCCCATTTGCTGGAGTAAAGTTACTTCTCAAAGCATGTGGGTACATACACACATTGCCATGAAGCAGGCTAGGCTGGAAACCTACGAAGTGTCATCTGCACCCCAATAACTGCCTGAATGCATTCTCCTCCTGGCTGTAAACACAGGCAATTTTCCTCCAAATTCTTACCCTGAGCCAGGTACAGAATTAGTTATCAAATGCTATCTATCTATCTATCTATCTATCTATCTATCTATCTATCTATCTATCTATCTATCTATCTATCTATCTATCTATC